>JBBPLL010000392.1:0-26947 GCA_038089755.1 Leccinellum rugosiceps | reverse complement strand
ACTAGGACTCTCGACAAAGTCTGCAAGCCCCACGTGCTGTGGCGCCCTCAGACCCTGCGGCGGAGGGCCCTCGTCTATTTACTGGATGTTCTTGGTTTGTAACGTTAACGTGCTTCCAACTCTCTGAATGCAATGACTCGGAACTTAACCAACCACAGCCCGCAAAATGTCACCGAACTCGTCAGATGAAACTTACCTGACCTTCTGTACATATATGTAAGTTATGAGGTAGCGGCGATGGAGAGTCCTATACAGTAGTCGTGTTCTAACGCCGCCGGCTCGAACCGGACTTCTCCGAATGCTGAACCGAATTCCAGGAACCCGGCTGGTGCCCCGAACGTACTATGACCAGCGTCCCAAACGCGCTCTGACGCCAGCCCGACCATGAAAGCTTGCCCAGTAACAGCATCGGTAGCGGCACTCGTACGCCAAGCCCATACTCCCCGTTGACCCCTGCACCGAGTGAGCAGGTAGCCAAGGTCATGAAACACACAAAGTTTTTTATAGCTCGAAACTGGGCAATGTACAAAGAGTGGGGTATACATACGTCTTTCTCGTGAGTGAGATTCGAGAAACTAGGGAACAGGGAACAGGAACATATGAAGATGATAGAAGGAAATCGAGTAACTAATTTCTTGAGACCAAGTAAGTTCTACGGTAGAAATTCTGTGTACTTCAAGTTGGAAGCGTGATCATACATGTCCAAACTAGGAGTAAAATTCTATCGGTGGGTATTCTGCGTGCCTTTCACTTGTCTGTGATTCCACAGATCCAAAATTGGGTAAACGTGTCTAGTCAATGTAAGTACCCCTCAGCAAGCTTTCACTCCGGTGTGAGTTTCTATCATCGATGGAGCGCCCAAGAATGGTGTTGACAGCGTGATATACGTCATCCCAGCGTCTCAGATACGCAGCTCTTGTGTAGTCCGGGTATAGCTTACAGCTGCGAGCCTCCCAAGCATGAAAACCAAACGTGCGGTACGGGCGCACGATGCCAGCAAGACAAGTGGATATGGCCGAAATAGACTCTTCCTCGATGATGGAGTCGAGGACATTGATATAAAATATTGTCGGCAGGTTAGATCTGGAGCTCGTAATAGTCAACCTATCCGATGTTTCGCTGGTAGCGGTATAGCCGCGCGTGTCGATAGCAAGAGCAATGTAATTCAGCGACGGACATTTCAGCAAGAGCTGGAGTAACCCATCAGGCGTGATCCCACCAAACAGCCTCTCCGGTCTATTCCAACCCGATCCCTCGTTGATGGAAAGGAAGTTGAGCTGTGGCCAAGCTGATGCGAGCTTCAGCAATATACCATCAGCAAGGGCTACATGACCCGCGACTTGTAGATTTAGATGACGGATGTTGCTGAATACCATGGTTGGCCGCAAGCCGTATGGGGTAAGAACGGGTTCCGAGGCCCAGCGATTGACAATGTGATGGGCAGTCCCTTGATCCAATTTCAAGTGAACAAGGGAGCGGTTGATACAGGCTTTCTGCAGAATCGCCAAGAATGGACTGACGCTCGAGTCGGAAGGATTGCCAATGGTATCGACGTCGAGATGCTTGATGACTGGGAGTTTCATTTGTGAAAGTAACCTCGAAATTGATTCCAAGTACCCAGAGTCGTGTGAGATTCCCAATCGTCGCAGGCTCGGGAAGATGAGAGGCGAACTGAGATCAGCGATAATGTCATTCACCAATGTTTCGCTCAGCGTGAAGGAGAGCTCGGTCAACGCAGGCAAGAAAGATAGATGGGTCAGGTCATCCGCGCCCAAGTTAAATCCAGGGCAATCCAGGACTCGAAGATCTTTCCATGGCCACGTAAAGACGTCCAGGGTATCACTGTAATTGAATATAGTCACTGGTTGTCGGTGTATGGCGATCTTTTTCAGGTTGGGATATAATCCTGAAAATGGCTCAAGATAGTCTCGAACCAGGCACGGTCCAGCCGTTGTATCGACAGTGATGTCGATGAAAGTCAAAGATGGAGTGTGCTGGTGGGGTGGAGAACATATGATTCCTTCGGAGAATCTACAAGTCAAGAAACGGATGTTGGGAAAGAGTGTGTCATGGACGATATTTTCGCGGATGGTTTGCGGGAGAACAGATTCCCAGTCAAATCCCAGATCGAAATACATTATGGTCCGGATGCGGCGCGTGTAACTTCGGAGGATGCCCCACTCGTCCTGACTGAGTGTTCTGGAGAATTTATGTGTCTTGGTGTACTGGTGGAAGAAAGGAGTGAAAGGTGGTCACTGTCTAATGTTGCGATAAGTTGATGCATGGAAGGAATCAACTCACGTGTGATGTTTGACAGGTTGCATCCGGAAGACACCGTGCTACGGGGGATATGTCTCTCAACACTGACCAAAGGACATCCAGCGCCGGTCCTTCGAAAGCACGACACGTCCTCGCCAAGGTCACCATGTCAGGATTATGCTCGGATACTGGCCAAGGTCCACGGTACGAAGGCGGACGGAAGACATGAAAGAAGATATTCAACAAGATCTCTGGGATTTGGAGAGCATGATGCATTGTTGCGACTCAGACGAGGCATAAGGGACCGTGATGGCCTGAATGTGATATGCCAGTCACTAAGGTGTACCTGTCAGGTAGATTGCTGCGCTTCAATCAATCATTTCACGTGGTCTGGACCACCTGCAAAATTTTGAACTGAATTGGATTGTGCTTGCGCTCGCATCCCCGATTGACATAGGCTCCACCGGCGGCGAAATCATTCTCCATACCTCTACATTGCAGCAGCACCCGGCAGCGTGTTCGTACATCCAGAGAAAGTCCATTTCCAGCCCGGGGGACAAACCTCACCACCATGTTACCATAACCCCGCTCTGGGCCTGAATATACTCAAGGCTTTATGTCTGTCTGGAACAACTTGCGCTGGTCCATCAACCACTCGTTGTTCCTCCTAATTTCTTGAACAACCCCGTGGGCGGGATCGTCAAGAAAAACTTGAAGAGAAAGACAAAAAAAGGGTAATACGACGCACCGCTGATGATAATGATAACGCTTGAAACGAATCATGAAGCTGCCTGTTATTGCACTGGGAATACTGCGACGTCCCCAACTTGCCCCACCCTCGTGCGCGTCTCCAATTTGGTAACTTGAAGATACCACCCTTTGTTTCGATCCTGCGAGAACGTTTCTTACTCGACGTCACCTTCACGCGGTCGTGTTGGATGGCAGAAAGCCAAAAGCCAAGAAAAAGAGAGGGAGAGAAATCGCAAATTACATAATCTCCTCCAGGTCGATGCGCTGCTTTGACCACAGTAGTCAGTTCGTTTCCGGTAAGAACCTGCATGACCTCCACTGCCTACATGATCAAGTTCACGCCGTCAGTCCTCAGGTCTCTGATCAGAAGAAACATCTCCGAATCGGGTTGTATTCGCATGACTACGTATGGGCAAGAGCTTTTTTCTCCGTACCCACCCAAACTGGGAGTGTAATTTTATCAGTGGGTATTCTACATGCTTTCCAGAGACCATGAATTCGTACATCCAAAATTGCGCAACATGCCTACATACCCCTCCACCTCGGCCAACCCCAACCTTCACACCAAGATGAATCATCATCCTCAGAGCGCCCCAGGATAGCGTTGGCTGCACGGTATACTTCTTCCCAGCGTTCGCATGCAGTATAGCCGGTAGTTGCAAACATCCCAATAACGGAAATTAAATCTGGGATATGGGCACATGACGCCTGCAAGCCAAATGGCCATGGCTAAAACGGACTCGTCCTTGATGATGGAGTCCATGACATCAATCCGAGATATTGTTGGCAAGCATGACCTGAAGTTCCTGGTAGACAACAGATCCAACGCTTCAGCGGCAGAGCCACACTCAGGATCTGAAATCATCTATATCTCGTACACCACTGGCACGTCCAGGGATTTGTCAAAATTGATCATCTCCACTGATGAACATCCACCACGATCCGAAACTCCTCCCCCCGTAGCCTGCACTCCCGGACATCCTTAGCATG
Organism: Leccinellum rugosiceps; assembly: GCA_038089755.1. NCBI lineage: Eukaryota > Fungi > Basidiomycota > Agaricomycetes > Boletales > Boletaceae > Leccinellum > Leccinellum rugosiceps. The sequence goes on along the minus strand of JBBPLL010000392.1, from coordinate 22,948 downwards.
ACCCTCCTTCTGAATGCTAGGCCAGAACCCAGTCTCGTTCGCAAGTTGCGTCCATGTTGATGGTCGTGTCGGGCTCCGACCCGGGTTCAGGATCTATCCCGAGGGGGCCAATTTGCCCTCTGTTCAGCCGCCACCAGATCTCGTGTCCGAGGACTCGACGCTGCGAGCGCGCGCAGCACCATGTGTGTCTTTCCGCTGTTTGTGGGGCCGACATGCATGATAAACTTGCGCTTGGTGGAAGAGGTCTGCGGGGAAAAACAGGTTGGTGGCGCGGTGGAGGCGAGCGATCATGTTGAGGGTGGATTGGGACGGGCTCAATCATTGGGCACGTACTAGATGGCGTTGGCGCCTCGGGATCAGATTCCCACGCAAAAATGAGTTAGGAGATGATCTGGTCGAGGCGTTTGCTAGAGTGCCGCGTGTTGGTCTGGGCGCGAACTGGAACTGGTCTAAATCTAGTCCTGCGGGTCGAGTCACGTCGTCGGCGAACATGCCCTCGCGAATATCCACAAGGAATGAAGAGAGAAGGTCGTGGAATAGGTAAGGGAGGTTAACTTGACAAGCCTTGGGCATGACTCGGAGTCATGATCGGAGTCGAACTCTTTGGACCACTCCAAGTTGAGCCGAATCGTCTGGCTAGGCAAGGTGAGGCACGACTGCTCTTGCTCTCGTCCACCTCGACTCGTTGCCTCGCAGCTCTGCTCATTCGTCACACTCACCTCACAGCCCTCTCCCAAATCTCTTGTCCAAGATTTGTCTCGCTCGACTTGAACAGTTCGATTGCCCATCCCATCCCACAGCTCGTTTCGCCCGACAGTTCGGGCACAGTCTCGAATCGGAAAAACCTTGGTTTTTTACCCATCATGTCTGGAGTATGTCGTTCACGTATTCACATATCCAAACATTCTTTCCCCTCACTGAGCAAACTAAGTTCGACAAGCATAGATGTCGGCTTTTCGCACACGTTTGAGGGGAGAGTCACAGCAAGGCGAGGTGCCACTGTATCAAGAGGGCAAATGCACAGTAGACTGGACAATACCAAGCGCGCATATTTGAAGTATCACTGGCATGATCTTCTGATGATGGCTCACCGAATGCCTTGCCATCTCGATTACTGCCAACACCAACCAGCAGAACACTATTCTGAACGCACTCGAGTCTTCTCCGACGTCCTTGTGCATGTTCGACTGGTCGTCAACCCATATAGAGCCATCTATCTATCTGACCATGAATCTCCTTCATAAGTGTACCCAACTCCGAGTTCTAAACTCCCGTCTCATCCAGTAACCTCGGAGGATGCAATATACAACCTTCTGTGACCACTCTACGCTTGTGTACCTCATCCCAGACCCAGTTAGCTTCCGCCCAGGTCTACCTCTCGATCCCTGAAGGCCCGACACGAATACTGACAATCTACTTGCATTTGCAGTGGGTCTTACGTACCTCGGAAAGTCTAATTTCTGGTGATTATGCAGGGTTGTATGTGCATTCTGGGTGGAGACGATCAGAGAGATCTGTCTCCACCGCCCCCAACGCTGTGTCGCCACCTTGTCCAAAAACTCATCCAACCGTCCACCGACGAAGCATTCCCAGTTGCAGTCCTGAACGAATCCGCTGACAACCTCAAGTTGGGCACCGACACCATCGTCGTCGGATCCAACCTCTCCGCCGACGTGCCCATGTTCCCTTCCTCCTTGTTCGCACGCGGCATATCTATACTAGCCCATGTGGCGAAGCCCGTTGGAGACCTTGTCAAGCTCACTAGAAACTATTGATTGAGTACAGGCCCTCACTTTCCTGGAACGTATTGTGGAAAAGACTGTTGCCTCCACCGTAACGCTCGCCGCTGCTCGTGTGCTTGGTAAGTCTGTAGCTTTGGGTCTCGCAGTCGCATCCATGCTGGCGCACTGGCAGGTATTCAAACATGTTTGTTACGAGCCCAGGGAACTTGAACACGCTGTTCGAGTTCGTCTTCAAAGGATTGGACACGGAGAGGATCTGGACTCCCACGACATATTCCAGAGCATGAATCCCGATTTTAACCAGGCTGTCGTCAGAGCAAGCGTCTTCCGTCAGCACCGTCAAACTATACAAATTGACTCCATATATCAGCTTGGAGATGCCCATGTCTTAGGATAGGATGAACTTGTGGTAATTGACGAGGCTGTGGCTATCCTCCTTGTTTACGGCTTCGGTCATCAACGAATATGAACTCTTTCCCGCAACTCATCCGACTTCAAATGCGCGAAAGTACCATATCCTCAAAATCAATCGCCATTTGTGGTATGGTTGTTGAACCCGCGATGGCACGCTTAGAGAGCGACCCGAGTGGATGACTTGCAAATGGTAGTCCAGGCAAAGCCACGAGTGGAGCCCTCGAACCAGCATGTGCCACTGCCCTGTCTTGACTTCCTCTCCCCTCGAGTTGAAGTTGGGTAAAGCAATGGTGGGAACATGAACTACTGTAGTTGCATATCTTGCCTTGTCAGTCGACGTCAGGTCTCAGCGCCTAGTTGTAAAAGCTGCCAGAAGTCAAGCAAAGCGCATATTAGCACCATATAGCTACGACAATGATATTGCTTGAAAGTCGTCCAGAAGTGGGATACAGAGTGGGATATAAAACCTATAACAATCCGCGACTACTGCACGTCGACTATCTGCACGCTGTCCATCAATTCCTCCAACGCCGTCTCTGCCCGCATTTGAACCCTGATAAAACTGTCCGTCGCGACGCGCTTGTATAGCGCGCGTGCCAGAGGAGCAAGCAACAGCGCACCGAACGGCTGCTTCAGTTGAATGACCAGCCGTAACGCACGCATCGCTAGATCAAACTGAGGAATCCCGCCGAGGAAATCCCTGTCCAGAAGGGGACTAATCCAGGGGTGCATCAGGACCAGGCCTTGCATTCCAACCAAGTTGTCGTCGGTCTCGATCCGTACATCGCCGAGGATGGGCGTAGTCGCATGATAAACATGATCCGATCCAGGTTCCGCTGTGATAGCCGAAATGGAGAAAACGAATCCAGGAAGGTGGAGTCGACCAGTGATGATCGAAAGAGGGGGGAGGCCATGCAACCGCTCGTACAACTGAACAGCGAGAAAGGGGTCAGGCAAGGATGACTGCAAGGCCATGGTCATCCTGTCCATCTCGGCGGTCTCGATCGGTTGCGGAACGTGAGGGGGCTCGATGTGGTCGTAGACAGTGAGGTCGCCAGGGAGGTAGCTGTTCGTACTACTACTCGAGTTTCCAGCCCGAGTCCAGGAGAGAAGTGTGACATTATCCGATTGGGTCAAGATGTGCTCCAGTAGGCGACGGACTGCTCGCGTGCCCTCTCCATATATCACCGGGAGTGAAACATCGAAGATACCGAACAGACAGTATGCGATATCCTCTACCCGCGTCGTCTCGCGCCTCGAAGCCAAGTACAACTTCTCGCGCACTCTGGTTAGCCCGGGCTGGAGCGTTGCGAGGGCCCGTGTAGCAAAATTGGTTGCCCGTTCCATCTCGGAAAGGATTAGGGGTGATTCCTTGTGGTTGAACAGCTCGATATCCAGGTACGGTTTCCAATCTTCCGTATAGAATTGTACGACCTTCGACGCGACGTACTCTTGGTATGTCCATCCACGAGTGTTCCATATGCTTTTCCATAGAGAACCCTTTCTTTGCGACTTGGAGTGGACCCCGAGAAGATGGACAATCGTCAGCGCCGCATGACAATACCACTGAAACATGGCAACAACTGATTCTTGCTGGACTCCCTTGTCACTCTGGTTAACACAGCACGTGTCGCTCCACGCCCACCGGAACCTGCGAGACTTCACGAGCTTGCAAAAGTCGATGAGATTGTCGTTCGCACAGGATGCAGGCAGTCCATAGATTGGGGTATTCTCGACCATTTGGAATGAGGGCTCAGGTGGTTGCCACCTGTGTGAGAACATCACATATTCATAGAACTTCTCCACCTCCCACTTGATGCACCCATGATCGAGCCGATCGCAAATGATCATGGAAGATCGCAACTCGTTGAACATGGAGCACTCCTCGAAAGCTTCCTGTTGCATTGTCTTATCATAGAGACGACCAGTGGTGGTGTCAATGAGAACATGTGGAATGACGCGAGTTGTTTGTTCGACGACTTTATGAATCAATGGAGTCACATCCACATATCGATTCCGCATGCCTATTGATGCGAAATCAATCCATGTCACCTGCACAATATGTATAAAATAGACTGACCCTGAATGTGCGGGTCAACTGAATTCTTCATCATCGATAGCATCGTCTCGAATGCGTCAAATGCCTCCTCGTAACGCCCAAGACTATGTAATACTGCATGTTTCCTTTTGTACCCTTTGTAGCTCGATGGTTCACGGTCAGTCATCTGATTGTACGATCAGCACCCTCAACTCTGTGTGCCGTGCAGATCGAATTATACCTGGTTGGCATTTATGAGTTCGTCCTCCAACAAGCCGACTCGCGCCTTGCAGCATTTGACTATGATGTCACTGATATTTGTTGGGTGAAGCGAAAGTGCATTTGAGTGGGATGCGATGGCCCCATCATGGTTCTTTTCGCCCATTGCTGCATCACCCTCATTTTCCAGCTTTTTGCTACAACGTCGTCGAAAATCTGGAGAGATCCTCAGATTGGTCTCCGAGTTACCAATGAGATTTACTCACCAAATTCCCACTGCCGTCGCTCATCGAGAGTGCTGGTCTCCTCTGATAGCTCGCTATTCATTTTGTGGAAACATTCGACCGCCTCCATGAGACGATCGTCCCCTTCGAGAACAATGCAGACCGCCTGATAAACATGAAACATTGGAAGCTTGAACTGAAGGCAACGATAATTATCATACAATCCTCAAACACCAAATGAACCGTACCTTCTGCACAGTACCCAATACATCACTCGCTGAGTGACGAATGAGCGCCATTCTCGCCCATCCCATCAGCACAGCTTCCGGGGGCGAGGGAGTGAGCAACAAGACAGTGAAGTAAGCTGAAAGGGCTTCGTCATGTTTCTTGGAATTTGATGCCTTATCTCCGATCTCCTGAAGCCTTGATACGCACCGGTGGACGAATTCTGATGGAAGTGATTGAATATACTATTCTAGGACAAGATATACAAGCTCACCTTTCAGCCAATCGATGACCAGTTCGTTATTCCACAGATTCTCAGCCATCGCGTTCGCAAAATGCTGTGCAGCATCATATATGCGACCATCGGCGTACAATGATTCGCACTCGTACTTCTTGTCATATACATGGAGGGCACATTTGCATGTGGTATATTGGTGACCGAGTTCTTGTATGATAAGCTCGAGCTCATTGATTTTCGGTGCAATGGATCCTGAAAGCGAGTCAGAGAATCGTCAACCAAGAAGGTTTAAAACGCACCTGAGCTCTTTTCGGGTAGATCAACGTCAGTGCGTAGTGCTCTGATGGTTTGAGTTAATCGATCGAGAGCTTGAGATGCGACAAGCATGCTGCGGAGCTCCTTGTCTGATTCGTGAAGATGGTTGATTTTGCGATCTAATAAATGGGGTTGTCAATGTCGTGGGGTGGAAGGCGAAGAGAACAGACTTGAGGTTTCATCCTGTGCACGAAGGGACTTGATCACTTCATTGAGGACTGTCTTTTCCTCGTTGCATGCGACAAGCACGCTGCGGAGCTCCTTGTCTGATTCATCGAGATGGGTGATTTTGCGATCTAATAAATGGGACCGTCAGCAACGTGGGGTAGAAGAAGAAAAGAACGCACTTGAAGTTTCATTCTGTGCTCGAAGGGATCTGATAATTTCATTGAGGCCTGTCTTTTCCTCGTTGCATGCGACAAGCACGTTGCGGAGCTGCTTGTCTGATTCATCGAGATGGTTGATTTTGCGATCTAATAAATGAGACTGTCAATGATGTCAGGTGGAAAGAGAAGGCAACGTACTTGAGGTTTCATTCTGTGCTCGAAGGGACTTGACCATTTCATTGAGGCCTGTCTTTTCCTCGTTGAATGTAGCAAGTTGGGAACGGAGTTCCTGGACAGTTTTCTCCAGATTCGCAATATTGTCCTCTGGTGGAATGGTAATCACCACAGTGGAGTCGTCCAGATAATGAGCATACTTTGATACACGTCCCTAGCACGAAGAGCCACGACCATGTTGTAAATATCCGGTTTCTCGGTCTTCAAGCGACAGATTTCGCGTTCCAAGAATATCTGTGGAAAGGACAAATCGATAAGGATGTGGTCTTACACGAGGAGCGTTGCTTACATTATCGCGATAGGGTGAGGGAAGGAGGTCACAAAGATTCCGCAGTGTGATTGCGTTGTCTCCAGTGGTCGCAATGTCGCAACTTGGCGAGATGGCCATGGACGAGATGACGTGGGAGTGCTGGATGACATTCCCAATTTGTTGATGTGTCCTGATGTCCCAGAGTGAGACCGACCTATTAGCAGAGGCCGCGATGACCGTGTCGTTGCATGTCAGTGCGATACATTGTGGATCTTTGTCGCTGTGAATGCGCCATTTTGCGAGCTTCTTGGTTGACACGTCGAGACAGTGAACGTTACCAACTTTGGACAAAGCAAAGAGGCGGCTGGAGTCACTCGCCCACGCAAGGGATTGGTTGGTAGACGAGCCGACCTGAATTGGAAAGTCTGCGAGGAGGCCGTCGCTGCTGTCGTAGATGCGAACAGAGTCGCGATCCCAAGTGGCAGTGCCGATGCGTCGCCCATCAGGAGAGAATTTTACTGCAGCCAACCAGTGGTCGTGTTCGAGTGGGTCAAGGAGTCGCTTGCCAAGGGGAAACGACCAGACACTGAGCGTCTTGTCATCCGACCCGGTTGCAATTTTTGTTCCATCGACCGTGATGTCCATCGCACCTATGTGAGTGTTGTGTAGTTTAAACTCGTTCACCTTCTCGAGGCTTGTTGCATCCCAGACGCTCACTCGACCGCTGGCATTCCCCATCCCACCCACAATCCACTTGCCATCTTGTGTGACTGCCAGGTCCACAATAACACACCCAGCATCCTTTGGCTCCCCCACCTCCTTGCCATCTTCCACTCGCCATCGTCGAATCTTCTCTTCATATCCCCCACTCATGATATGCTTCCCATCAGCAAGAAAAGCAACCGAATATATGTTATCTCGAGCAATGATTTCGATTGGATTTGTGTCAGTTGCGACATTGGAGGTCGATTCCTGAGTATCTGTCAGTACCCCTCTTTTGTTGGTCGCCAATGCATGCACCTGCTGACTGGGAAGTGCGTTGTCCGCCCTACTCGGCTCTGTTACCTTGTCAACGCCGTTTATCGATGGCCTTGCCTACGAGCTACTTACCATTCCTCTTCTTTGGGCGCAACTTGGAAAACATACTGGATCAGGTTCAAGTACAAAGAGAATGTTTGGTCATTCACTCTCAATACTCATGCCTTCATCGCCTGGCATACACATGTGTGCTCTTCTCACGCAGTCACCCTGGGCCCTGGGCGCTCGATTTCATCCAGACCAGACTCGCTCACCCTTGTGCGTGCCATCACCCTTTTTTTCTTGAGTCAATTTATGTCCTATTGTGGAGCGTATGAGTCCTATGGAGGACAGTCTACCTAAGCGAGGAGCCATCACCTTGTGGTTCATGCCCTATGCTGTGCAAAGATAGCCCAACCATCGGCCAAAGATTTCAAGGTCGGTTTCTCTCATCTCGTTCCAACATTTTTTAGTCAGATATTCTGCACGGAGTTGTGTCTTTGGCCTCTGCTCGGTGCGTGACGCGGGGGAGAAAGGGAAAGGACTCAGCATTGTACTGCTACGTAGCTAGTACAAATGTGAAGAGCTAATGGAGAGCATGGATGCAGGAGTAGGGAAGAAGCGGCGTGGGCGGGCGGCAGCGCTGTCCGGTTCCGGGCCGACCTGGCTGAAGAAGCTGCGAGGGCGGGCGGGGACATCCGCCTTGCAGCGCTATCGCCAGAGCCTCCAGGGGTCCAGAACCCACTGGCAGGGGGTCGAGGCGGATGCGGTGGACGACTGGGACACCGCCAGGGAGTGGAGGGCAGGTGAAAAGTGAGAATGGAAGAGACGGCTGCGGCGCTGATTCGTTGAGGAGCAGAGCGGCCGTGAAGGTGAGAGGAATTTCAGAGCGAGTCACGGATGTGGCGCCACTTTCCTTACGCGCGGCCGAAGACAATGTTCTGTTGCTGCGCTCGTGCCTTACTACATAACAGAATGCCACCCCCGGCATCACTATTTTGTCTCAGCTACTTAGCAACGTGATTCCCCGAGTTGTAGACCAACTTCGACTGGCATGCTGAAGGGGCGATTTTTCCATACCACCCGTCCGTCGATCCTCCTTCCGATTGTGTTCTCCAAATGTATCAACCCTTGAACACATCATGGGACATGGACCACAGAAATGAGAAACGATAGTTGATGCAGAACCTAGTATTGTGAAAGGGGTGAATGCATATGGGCACCCTCGAGGTATGTTCTCTGAACACGCATTCCATATGATGATTGAAAGATCAGTATTTGTACGGGGTACGGTTCGAAACAAACCTAACTCACATCACGGCATACAGCAGCTCGTATGTATTCCGTGTTTTCCTCCCTCTTCCGGACTAGGCCGATTCTCAATCGATGCTCTCTGACATGGCAGTCGCAGTACTGACTAGCTGGAATACCTTGGTCTCCTTATTCGTGGCTGGTCAGACATGCAGTGCATCAAGCGTTCATGTTAGCAATCAATCACGAATAATATAAATTTGGCAGATCATATGCGCGGTCAGCAGATCATTAATCATTCCTCTCGCTAGTGAAGCTCATGTCAGCGACAGAGATTGCTCACGCTCAAGGCAATATACATTCCTTCTTCAATGGATCCAGGAAGTGATGTGTGGGCCACAGTACGGCAAGCTGCACTACACAAGCCGGAAAATCGGGCGAACTTAGCTTTCACTGATTCTGCAACCAACCAAGGTCAAGGACGGATCGCCCCTCGTTCACCTACTAGTCATGGGTGTCTCCTTTGTCCCTTGTTTCAAATCCGGGGAGAGCTTAGCGCCTTCCGATGACAGTGCCGAGCCAGTGCTGGGTAGGGAAAACAAGGTGCAGAAGTTGCTGTCGTCGTGTCCCGAATTCCATCCAACTCTGATGGGCGGCTTGAAATGTAGAAACTGTAATTATGCAAAAATGTCTACGCTCTTCTTGACACCTGCCGAAGATACCACTCTAGTGCACGCTCCACGCGGGTTTTCAGTGCATACGCCTCGTCTGCATCGTGAAATACCATCGTGTTGCGAAACGACAACCAGAGGTACAATACAAGCACCTTGTACAGCTCCCTCTAAATGCTTCAGCGCCTCTTCGCACTTGCGCACTATCCCTTCCACCCTGTCACTCATTCATAAACGGAGCGAGTATCGAGTTCCACGCATATCGCATTCGTGTACAGCCGCAGGATCTGCATGAGTACATCGAGCGCGATTGGATCAGACCACTGGATCGGACAATTCTTAACCAACAGTCTGTCAGACAGGAGCATATCCCCTGGCGTGTGCGTCCATGAACTCGCTCAGTTGGCCTAACCCGGCCTGGGTAGTGGCGCAAAAGGGCGGGGGGATGCAGGACACGTACGACACCTGAAGAAGCGTCTGTGTAGAGGCTGTGAGCGGGAGGGCCTGCGACACGTCCTCCATCCAGTGTAAGTTCTAGAGGATCGAAGATGGCACAGGCAATGGGAGGCGCGGCAGTCGCCAGCGTTTGACAGAGCGTTTGTATGTTTTCCTTGTGGTGACGAAACCGCCAGCCTCGGCGTGCAATTCACAACGTCCTGCTCGCCCCGCAGTCTGGTTTATTTAGGATATCGACAAAGGTTGTCCTCTTGACCATCGAATTTGTGCAGCGTTTCGGACACGACACGTTTGATCTTGCTGCAAAACACAACACATGAGTGACGGGGCCGTGTGTGTCTCGTTCAGAACGTGCGTACAGGTTAAGTCCTATCCCGACTGCGTCACAAGTGACGATGACGTCATAACCGCTCTGTGGGTCGTTGGGAGTGCAGCTTGCTCGGATTGAATCCCGGGTGGCAGCCTCCCATTGACGACTGCACCTCGACCTTTTCCTTGACTGCGAAATCCCATCCCGCGAGAACACAACGAGACAGTCTCCCTTCTGGATCTGGGATAAGTCACCATCTAGAGACGACTCTCGAGCCTCCAAAGGCATGAGACGTTCATATTGGTTGACGACGGGCTCGTTCCCCGTGTCTTTGAGTATGTCTGGAACACTCTGCACCACCGTCTCCTTGCCAGAGATGGATCTCGCGTGGAGGCAGACCCAGGACAGCTTTTTTTCATGCAGAACCACGCTCAGGACCCGAAATCATATGTATCTCATCCACCACTGCCATGTCCAGGGATTTGTCAAAACTGATCATCTCCACTCATGATCATCCGCCACGATCCAAAAACTCTACCGTGCGCAGGCTGCACTGCCGGACATACTTTGCATGACCCTCCTTCCGAACGCTAGGCCGGAACCTAGTCTCGTTTGCCACGTCCATGTTGATGGTCATGTCGGGCTCCGACCCGCGGTTCAGGATCCATCCTGAGGGGAACGATTCACCCTCTGTTCGGCCACTCCCAGATCTTATGTGCAAGGAGCCACAGAGGGTCGGCATAGAGGCCTGAACTCAACGCTGCGAGCGCGCGCAGAGCCATGTATGTCTTTCCACTATTTGGAGGGCCGACATGCATGATAAACTTGCGTTTCATCGCATGCGCGCATCTGGGAAGAGGTTAGTGGGGGAAGGAAGGTCGACGACGCGGTGGCTGAGGCGGGAGATCATGTCGAGGGCAGATTGGGGGACGGGCGAGGCGTGCAGACGACGCTGGCGTTTGGGATCGGATGCCCACATAAAAAAGAGCTGATGATCTGGTCGAGGTGCTTGGCTAGAGTGCATGTCGTGAGCACAAACTGGAACCGGCCTAGATCTTCGCGGACCGAGCGTTGTCATCGAGTATGCCCTCATGAATGTCTGCGAGGAATGAGAGAAGAGGTCGAGTAAGACTCTGGGCACGGGACACTCAGATCCACTCCAAGCACTTTTGGCATGTGCCAACTTGATGAGCTTGCGGATGTCAGATATGAGCTGCTGGAAATTTTGCTCCTCGGCGTGGATGGAAAACCTGGACAAGTCGTGGTCGGAGTTGAACTTCTTGGACCAGTCGGGAACTCGGTTGGCAGGAATTTCTAACTGGTCCACAGTTCGGCTCATTTTCTCGCACCCACCCGCCACTCCCCTCACAGCCCTCCAAATCTCTTGTCCAAGATTTGTCCAAGGCTGTCGCGTTTGACTTTGCTGTTCGGTTGCCCATCCCACCCCACTACCCACTTCGCCCGATAGCTCGGGCATAGTCACCCTGGAAAACCCGACGCACCACTGGCACGATCTTCTGATAAGTCGACATTAAATCTCGGCGCCCAGCAGTAAAAGTGACGAGACTAGAGAGGTAAAGCAAAGTGCATATCGGCACCATACAGCTACGACAATGATATTGCTTGAAAGTCGGTCAGAATACGGGGGCACACAGGGGGATAGAAAGGAGTCCATCGTACACAATAAGCCTATAACAATCCACGACTACTGCACGTCAACTATCCGCACGTTGTCCATCAACTCCTCCAACCCTGTCTCTGCCCGTATCTGAACCTTGATAAAACTGTCTGTCGCGACACGCTTGTACAACGCGCGCGCCTGAGAAGCAAGCAACAGCGCACCGAACGGCTGCTTCAGTCGAACAACAAGCCGTAACGCACGCATCGCTAAGTCAAACTGAGGAGCCCCGCCGAGGAAATCCTTGTCCATAAGGGGACTGATCCAGGGGTGCATCAGGACCAACCCGTGCATTCTGACCAAGTCATCGTTGGTCTCGATCCGTACCTCACCGAGGATGGGCGTAGTCGCATGATAAACATGATCCGATCCAGGTTCTGTTGTGATAGTGGAAAGGGAGAAAATAAATCCGGGAAGACGGAGTCGGCCAGTGATGATTGAAAGAGGGGGAAGGTCATGCAGCCGATCGTACAACTGAACGGCGAGCGATGGGTCGGGCAAGGACGACTGCAAGACCATGGTCATCCTGTCCACCTCCGTGGTCTCGATCGGTTGCGGAACGTGAGGGGGCTCGATCTGGTTATAGACAGTGAGGTGGCCAGGGAGATAGCTGTTGGTGCTACTACTCGAGCTTCCAGCCCGAGTCCAGGAGAGAAGCGTGACATTATCTGATTGGGTCAAAATGTGTTCCAGTAGACGACGGACTGCTCGCGTGCCCTCTCTATATATCACCGGGAGTGAGACATCGAAGATACCGAACAGACAATATGCGATATCTTCTACCCGCGTTGTCTCGCGCCTCGAAGCCAGGTACAACTTCTCGCGCACTCTGGTTAGCCCGGGCTGGAGCGTTGCGAGAGCCTGTGTAGCGAAATTGGTTGCCTGTTCCATCTCGGAAAGGATTAGGGGCGATTCCTTGTGGTTGAACAACTCGATATCCAGGTATGGTTTCCAATCTTCTGTATAGAATTGTACGACCTTCGACGCGACGTACTCTTGGTATGTCCATCCACGAGTGTTCCAGATGCTTTTCCACAGAGAGCCCTTTCTTTGCGACTTGGAGTGAACCCCGAGAAGATGGATAATTGTGAGTGCCGCATGACAATACCACTGAAACATGGCGACAACTGATTCTTGCTGAACTCCCTTGTCGCTTTGGTTAACACAGCACGTATCACTCCATGCCCACCGGAAGCGTCGAGACTTCACGAGGTTGCAGAAGTTGATGAGTTTGTCGATCATAGGGGATGTGGGTAGTCTATAGATAACAGCATTCTCGATCATTTGGAATGATGGTTCGGGTGGCTGCCACCTGTGCGAGAACATCACGTATTCGTAGAACTTCTCCACCTCCCACTTGATGCACACATGGTCGAGCCGATCGTAGATGATCATGGAGGACCGCAACTCATTGAACATCGAGCACTCCTCGAAAGCTGCCTGTTGCATTGTCTTATCATAGAGGCGACCAGTGGTGGTGTCGATGAGAACATGTGGAATGAGGCGCGTTGTTTGTTCGACAACCTTGCGAATCAATGGAGTCGTATCAAGATATTGATTCTGCATCTCTATTGACGTAAAATTAGTTCATGTCATCTACACAGCATGTATAAAACAGACTGACCCCGGATTTGGGGATCACCTGAATTCTTCATCTTCGACAGCATCATCTCGAATGCTTCGAATGCTTCCTTGTAACGCCCCAGGCTATGTAATACTGCATGTTTCCTTTTGTACCCTTTGTAGCTCGATGGGTCACGGTCAGTGATCTGATTGTACGGTCAGCACCCTCAACTTGGCATGCCGTGCAGATCAAATACCTGGTTGGCATTTACGAGTTCGTCCTCCAACAAGCCTACTCGTGCCTTGCAGCATTTGACTATGATGTCATTAATGTTTGTCGCCCATTCCGTCAGCACACCTTCTGGATGCGAGGGAGTAAGCGACAAGACAGTGGAGTAAGCTGAAAGAGCTTCGTCATGGTTCTTGGAACCTGATGCCTCATCTCCGATTTCCTGAAGCCTTGACACGCATCTGTGCATGAATTCTGATGATAGTGATTAAATATATAATTATAGGACAAAGTGCACAAACTCACCTTTCGGCCACTCGATGACCAGTCCGCTATCCCACAGATTTTCTGCCATTGTGCTCGCAAGATGCTGCACAGCATCATATATGCGACCATCGGCGTACAATGTTTCGCATTCGTGCTTCTCGTCATATACCCGGAGGGCACATTTGCATGTGGCATATTTGTTGTTGGATGGTAAGCTCGAGCTCGTTGATTTTTGGCGCAATGGATCCTGAAAACGAGTCAGAGTGTCGTCAGTCGAGAAGATTTAAAACACACCTGAACTCTTTTCGGGTAGATCAACGTCAGTGCGTAGTGCTCCGATGGTTTGAGTTAAGCGATCGAGTGAGCCTTGAGATGCGACAAGCACACTGCGGAACTCCCTGTCTGATTCGCCGAGATGAGTGATTTTGCGATCTAATAAATGGGACTGTCAATGCCGCAGTGGGCTGGAAGGAGAAGAGAACGGACCTGAGGTATCATTCTGTGAGTGAAGGGACTTGATCACATCATTGAGGTGTGTCTTTTCCTCATTGCATACGACAACCGCACTGCGGAGTTCCTTGCCCCATTTAGCGAGCTGAGTGATCTTGCGATCTAATAAATGGGCCTGTCAACGACGTAGGGTGGAAAGAGAAGAGAACGTACTAGATATTTCATTCTGTGCGTGAAGGGACTTGATCGTATCATTGAGGCCTGTCATTTCCTCGTTGCATGCAACGAGCGCACTGCGGAGTTCCTTGTCGGATTCGTCGAGATGGATGATTTTGCGGTCTAATAAATGCGACTGTCAACAATGTGGGGTGGAAGGAGAAGAGAACGCACCAGATGCTTCATTCCGTGTGCAAAGGGACTTGATCATCTCATTGAGACCCGTCCTTTCCTCGTTGGATGTAGCAAGTTGTGAACGGAGCTCTTGAACAGTTTTCTGGAGACTCGCTATATCGTCCTCTGATGGAAACGAACATCAGCATAGTAGCGTCATATAGCTATCGAGCGTACTTTGACGCGCGTCCCTAGCACGGAGAGCCACGACCATGTTGTAAATGTCCGGTTTTTCGGTCTTCAAGCGATGGATTTCGCACTCCAAAAGTATCTATGGAAGGGACAAATCGATAAGGACGCGGTCTTACGTGAGTAGCGTTACTCACATTGTCGCGGTAGGGTGAGGGAAGGATGTCACAAAGATTCCGCAGTGTGATTGTGTTATCTCCAGCGGTCGCAATGTCGTAGCTTGGCGAGATGGCCTTGGACGAGATCTCGTAGGAATGGTGGATGACGGTCCCGATTTGTTGCTGTGTCATAGTGTCCCAGAGTGAGAGCGACGAATTAGCGGAGGCAATGATGACCGTGTCATTGCATGTCAGTGCAATACACCTTGGTTTGATGTTGCTGTGAATGCGCCATTTTGCGAGCGTCTTCTTGGTGGACACGTCGAGACAGTGAACGTTGCCATCTTTGGACAGGGCAAAGAGGCGGTTGCAGTCACTCGCCCACGCGAAGGATTCGTTGATATCCGAGCCAACCCGAATTGAAACGCCTGCGAGGAGGTGACCGTCGCTGCCGTCGTAGACCCGAACGGAGTCCCGATTCCATGTGGCAGTAGCGATGAATCGCCCATCAGGAGAGAATTTTACTGCAGCCAACCAGTCGTCGTGTTTGAATGGGCCAAGGAGTCGTTCGAACGTGGGGAATGTCCAGACACTGAGCGTCTTGTCCCGCGATCCGGTTGCAATTTTTGTTCCATCGACTGTGATGTCCACCGCGCGTATTGTATTGTCGTGTAGTTTGAACTCGTTCACCTTCTTGAGGTTCGTTGCATCCCAGACGCTCACTCGACCCCATCCCATCCCACCCACGATCCACTTGCCATCTTGTGTGACTGCCAGGTCAAAAATAATTCTCCCAGCGCCCTTTGGCTCCCCCACCTCCTTGCCATCTTCCACTCGCCATCGTCGAATCTTCCTTTCATGTCCCCCGCTCACGACATGCTCCCCATCGGCAAGAAAAGCGACAGAATATATGTTACCTTCAGCGACGATTTCGATTGGATTCGAGTCAGTTGCAACATTGGAGGCCGATTCCTGGGTATCCGTCAGTACCCCTCGTCCGTTGGTCGCCAATGTATGCACCTGCTGACCACTGTCCAGGCGAAGTGGGCTGTCCGCCCTACTCGGCTCTGTTACTCTTGTCAACGCCGTTCATCGATGGCCTTGCCTACGTACTACTCACCATTCCTCTTCTTTGGGCGCGACTTGGAAAACATACTGGGTCAGGTTCAAGTACAAAGAGAATGTTTGGTTGTTCACTCTTGGTGTGCCTTCATCGCCAGGCATACACGTGTGTGCTCTTCTCACGCAGTTACCCTGTGCCCTGGGCGCTCGATTTCATCCAGACCTCGCTCACCCTTTGGTGCACATGCCATCACCTTGTGGTTCATGCCCTATGCTATGCAAAGATAGCCCAACTATCAGCCAAGGATTCTGAGGTCGGTTTCTCTCATTTTTTGTTCAGATGTTCTGTACGAAGTTGTGCCCCGGCGTCACTATCCGATTTTTGTCTCGCAGAACTGAGCTAACAGCAACGTGATTCCCCGAGTCGTGGACCAACTTCGACTGGCATGGTCAATGGGCGATTCTTCCATACCACCCGTCCGTTCATCCTCCTTCCGATTGTGTCCTCCAAATGTATTAACCCTTGAACACCATCAGGCGACACGTCGTCTGCACAGACTTGACACGCGCTCACCACACGCACATTTTCACATACTCCCTTCAACGATGCTGACCATCGATGGAACCACCGGTACAAGGCATGTTCGACGTTATAGAAGACGTGGACCACGGAAATGGGAAACGATGGGTGATGCAGATTCCATTATGAAAGGGACGGATCCATATGCGCGCACTCTAGGTATTTTCTTCTAATACACATTCCATATGATGATTGAAAGATCATGCCTCTCTCCCATCTCCTTCCCGTTTGTACAGTTCGAACCAAACCTGACGTACATCACGACATAATACAGCAGCTCACACTCACGCATCACCCCTTTCACCCTATCTAATTCATTCATAAATGGGGCGACAGACAATGCAGTATCGAGTTCCACGCGTGTCGCATTCGTGTACAGATGCAGGATGAGCGCGATTGGATCCGACCACCGGATCGGACAATTCTTAAACACCAGTCTGTCGGACAAGAGCAGATCTCTGGCATGTGCATCCATGAACTCGCTTAGCTGGCTTAACCGGGTCTACGTAGCGGCGCGAAAGGGCAGGCGGATGGACACGTACGACAGCACTTCGAGAAGTGCCTGTGTGGAGGCTATGAGCAGGAGAGCCTGCGACACCACGTCCTCCATCTAGTGTCCCAGTCCAGACTCCCGGAGGATCGAAGATGGTACAGGTAATAGGAGGTATGGCAGTCACGAGCCCTCGACAGAGCATTTGCATGTTTTCCTTGTGTAGCATGGTGACGAAACCATCAGGTTGGCCGTGCAATCCATAACGTCCTGCTCGCCCTGCGATTTGTTTCATTTGGGATATCGACAAAGGTCGTCTCTCTTCATCATCAAATCTGTCAAGGGTTTCGAACATAACACGTTTGATCTTGCTGAAAAACACAACATACAGGTTGAGTCCCATCCTGACTCCGTCACTAGCGACGATGATGTCATAACCGCTCTGTGGGTCGTTGGGAGTGCAGCCTGCTCGGATTGAATCTCGGGTGGCAGCCTCCCATTGACGACCGCACCTCGATCTTTTCCTTGACCGCGAAAATCCCATCCCGCGAGAACACGACGAGACAGTCCCCCCTCTGGATCTGGGACAAGTCACCATCTAGAGACAAATCTCGAGCCTCCAAAGGCATGAGACGTTTGTATCGGTTGACGATGGGCTCGTTCCCCGTGTCTTTGAGTATGTCTTGAATGCTCTGCACCACCGTCTCCCCGCCACAGAGACGGATCTCGCGTGGAGGCAGACCCAGGACAGCGTTTTTCCATGCAGAACCATGCTCAGGACCTGAAATCATCTGTATCTCATCCACCACTGCTACGTCCAGGGATTTGTCAAAACTGATCATCTCCACTCATGATCATCCGCCATGATCCAAAACTCTACTGTGCGCAGGCTGCACTGCCGGACATACTTTGCATGACCCTCCTTCCGAACGCTAGGCCGGAGCCCAGTCTCGTTTGCCACGTCCATGTTGATGGTCGTGTCGGGCTCCGACCCGCGGTTCAGGATCCATCCCGAGGGGAACGATTCGCCCTCTGCTCGGCCGCTCCTAGATCTTGTGTGCAAGGAGCCTCAGGGGGTCTGCATAGAGGCCTGAACTTGACGCTGCGAGCGCGCGCAGAGCCATGTGCATCTTTCTGCTGTTCATAGGGCCAAACATAAACTTGCGCTTCATCGCGTGCGCATTCGGGAAGTGGTCTGCGGGGAAAGAAAGATTGGCGACGCGGTGGAGGTGGGCGATCATGTCGAGGGTGGATTGGGGGGCGGGCTTCCAGGCGCGTAGATGGTGTTGGCGTTCGGGATCAGATGCCCACGTTAGGAGATGATCTGGTCGAGGCGTTGGCTAGACTGGAACCAGTCTAGATCTGGTCTCGCGGGCCAAGCTGCGTTGTCGGCGAATATCCGCGAGGAATGAAGAGAGGAGGTCGTGGAATAGGCAAGGGAGGTTTTTCGCATGTGACTTGACGAGCTTTCGAATATCAGATGAGATGAGTGGGCACTACTCGGAGTCTTGGTCGGAGGCTCGAGTTGAAGTTGGGTAAAGCAATGATGGGAACCTGAACTACTGTAGTTGCACATCTTGCCTTGTCGTTGGTCGACGTCAGGTGCGCCCAGCAGTGAAAGTTACCAGTGTAAAGCAAAGTGCATATTGGCACCATACACATACGACAATGATATTGCTTGAAAGTTGGTCAGAATATGGGGGTACACAGGGGGATAGAAAGGAGTCCATCGTACACAATAAGCCTACAACAATCCACAACTACTGCACGGCGACTATCCGCACGCTGTCCATCAACTCCTCCAACCCCGTCTCTGCCCGCATCTGAACCTCGATAAAACTGTCCGTCGCGACACGCTTGTACAGCGCGCGCGCCTCAGGAGCAAGCAACAACGCACCGAACGGCTGCTTCAATCGGACGACCAGCCGTAACGCACGCTTGGCTAGATCAAACTGGGGAGTCCCGCCAGAGAAATCCCTGTCCAGAAGGGGACCGATCCAGGGGTGCATCAGGACCAACCCGTGCATTCCGGTCAAGTCGTCGTCGGTCTCAATCCTTACATCGCCAAGGATGGGCGTAGTCGCATGATAAACATGATCCGATCCAGGTTTTGCCGTGATAGCGGAAAGAGAGAAAACCAATCCAGGGAGGTGGACTCGACCAGTGATGATTGAAAGAGGGGGAAGGTCATGCAGCCGATCGTACAACTGAACGGCGAGCGGTGGGTCGGGCAAGGACGACCGCAAGGCCATGGACATCCTGTCCATCTCGGCGGTCTCGAGCGGTCCCGGAACGTGAGGGGGCTCGATGTGGTCGTAGACAGTGAGGTCACCAGGGAGGTAGCTGTTCGTACTACTACTCGAGTTTCCAGCCCGAGTCCAGGAGAGAAGTGTGACGTTATCCGATTGGGTCAAGATGTGCTCCAGTAGGCGACGGACTGCTCGCGTGCCCTCTCCATATATCACCGGGAGTGAGACATCGAAGATACCGAACAGACAGTATGCGATATCTTCTACCCGCGTTGTCTCGCGCCTCGAAGCCAAGTACAACTTCTCGCGCACCCTCGTCAGCCCGGGCTGGAGCAATGCAAGGGCCTGAGTAGCAAAACTGGTTGCCTGTTCCATCTCGGAAAGGATTAGGGGTGATTCCTTGTGGTTGAACAGCTCGATATCCAGGTATGGCTTCCAATCTTCCGTATAGAATTGTACGACCCTCGACGCGACGTACTCTTGGTATGTCCATCCGCGAGTGTTCCAGATGCTTTTCCACAGAGAGCCCTTTCTTTGTGACTTGGAGTGAACTCCGAGAAGATGGACAATCGTCAGCGCCGCATGACAATACCACTGAAACATGGCGACAACTGATTCTTGCTGGACTCCCTTGTCACTCTGGTTGACGCAGCACGTGTCGCTCCACGCCCACCGGAACGTGCGAGACTTCACGAGCTTGCAAAAGCTGATGAGATTGTCGTTCGCGGGAGATGCAGGCAGCTCATAGATTGGGGTATTCTCGACCATTTGGAACGAGGGCTCGGGTGGTTGCCACCTGTGCGAGAACATTACATATTCGTAGAACTTCTCCACCTCCCACTTGATGCGCCCAAGGTCGAGCCGATCGCAGATGATCATGGAAGACCGCAACTCGTTGAACATGGAGCACTCCTCGAAAGCTTCCTGTTGCATTGTCTTATCATAGAGACGACCAGTGGTGGTGTCGATGAGAACATGTGGAATGACCCGAGTTGTTTGTTCGATGACCTTGCGAATCAGTGGAGTCACATCCACATATCGATTCCGCATGCCTATCGACGTGATATCAGTCCATGTCACCTGCACAATATGTATAAAACAGACTGACCCTGAATGTGCGGGTCAACTGAGTTCTTCATCCTCGACAGCATCATCTCGAATGCATTGAATGCCTCCTCGTAACGCCCAAGACTATGTGATACTGCATGTTTCCTTTTGTACCCTTTGTAGCTCGATGGGTCACGTTCAGTCATCTGATTGTACGGTCAGCACCCTGGACTCTGCGTGCCGTGTGGATCAAATTATACCTGGTTGGCATTTATGAGTTCGTCCTCCAACAAGCCTACTCGCGCCTTGCAGCATTTGACTATGGTACCACTGATGTTTGTTGGGTGAAGCGAAAGTGCATTTGAGTAGGATCCGATGGCCCCATCATGGTTATTTTCGCTCATAGCCGCATCACCTTCATCTTCCAGCTTTTTGCTACAACGTTGTTGAAAATCTGGAGATCCTCAGATTGGTCTCTGAGTCACCAATGGAATTACTCGCCGAGTTCCCAGTGCCGTCGCTCATCGAGGGTGCTGGTCTCCTCTGATAGCTCGCTATTCATTTTGTGGAAACATTCAATCGCCTCCATGAGACGACCGTCCTCTTCGAGAATATTGCAGACCGCCCGATAAACATGAAACATTGGAAGCTTGAACTGAACGTAACGAGAATCATCATGCGATTCTCAAACATCAAATGAACCGTACCTTCTGCGCAGTACCCAATGCCTCACTCGCTGAGTAATGAATGAGTACCATTCTCGCCCATCCCATCAGTACAGCTTCCGGAGGCGAGGGAGTGAGCAACAAGACAGTGGAGTAAGCAGAAAGGGCTTCGTTGTTTTTCTTGGAATTTGACGCCTTATCTCCGATCTCCTGAAGCCTTGATACGCACCGGTGGACGAATTCTGATGGAAGTGATTGAATATACTATTCTAGGACAAGATATACAAGCTCACCTTTCAGCCAATCGATGACCAGTTTGTTATCCCACAGATTCTCAACCATCGCGTTCGCAAAATGCTGTGCAGCATCATATATGCGACCGTCAGCGTACAATGACTCACACTCATGCTTTTCGTCGTATACACGGAGTGCACGTTTGCATGTGACATACTGGTTGCCGAGTCCTTGAATGGTAAGCTCGAGCTCGTTAATTATTGGTGCAATGAATGCTGAAAGCGAGTCAGAGTGTTGTCAGTCGAAAAGATTCAAAACGCGCCTGAGCTCTTTTCGGGTAGATCAACGTTGGTGCGCAGTGCTCTGATGGTTCGAGTTAATCGATCGAGTGCTTGAGATGCGACAAGCATGCTGCGGAGCTCCTTGTCTGATTCGTGGAGATGTGTGATCTCGCGATCTAATGAATGGGACTGTCAACAACGTGGGGTGGAAGGAAAAGAGAACGCACTAGATGTTTCATTCTGTGCGCGAAGGGACTTGATCATTTCATTGAGACCTGTCTTTTCCTCGTTGGATGTAGCAAGTTGTGAACGGAGTTCTTGAACAGTTTTCTGAAGACTTGCTATATCGTCCTCTGATGGAAACGAACATCGGTACAGTAGAGTCATATAGCTATCGAGCGTACTTTGACGCGCGTTCCTAGCACGGAGAGCCACGACCATGTTGTAAATATCCGGTTTTTCGGTCTTCAAGCGATGGATTTCGCGCTCCAAGAGTATCTATGGAAGGGACAAATCGATAAGGACATGGTCTCACACGAGCAGCGTTACTCACATTGTCATGGTAGGGTGAGGGAAGAATGTCACAAAGATTCCACAGTGTGATTGCGTTGTCTCCAGCGGTCGCAATGTCGTAGCTTGGTGAGATGGCCATGGACCAGATGTCGTGGGAATGGTGGATGACGGTCCCGATTTGTTGATGTGTCGTAGTGTCCCAGAGTGAGAGCGACGAATTAGCGGAGGTAATGATGATTGTGTCGTGGCATGCTAGTGCAATACACCTTGCTTTGATGTTGCTATGAATGCGCCATTTTGCGAGCGTTTTCTTGGTGGACACGTCGAGACAGTGAACGTTGCCGTCTGTGGACAAGGCAAAGAGACGGTTGGAGTCGCTCGCCCACGCGAGGGATTGGTTGATAGTGGAGCCGACCCGAATTGGAAACTGTAGGAGGAGGTCGCCGTCACTGCTGTCATAGACCCGAACAGAGTCTTGATCGTATGTGGCAGTAGCGATGCGTCGCCCATCAGGAGAGAATTTTACTGCAGCCAAGTTGTGGTGGTGTTTGAATGGACCAAGAAGTCGCTCGCATGCGGGAAACGACCAGACACTGAACGTCTTGTCATCCGATCCAGTTGCGATTTTTGTTCCATCGACTGTGATCTCCACCGCACGTATGCTCTTGTCGTGTAGTTTGAACTCGTTCACCTTCTCAAGGCTTGTTGCATCCCAGACGCTCACTTGACCACTCCACATCCCACCCACGATCCACTTGCCATCTTGCGTGACTGCCAGGTCCACAATACAATTCCCAGCGTCCTTTGGCTTCCCCACCTCCTTGCCATCCTCCACTCGCCATCGTCGAATCTTCTCTTCATATCCCCCGCTCACGACATGCTCCCCATCAGCAAGAAAAGCGACAGAATATATTTTATCTTCAATAACGATCTCGATTGGATTCGAGTCAGTTGCAACATTGGAGGCCGATTCCTGGGTATCCGTCAGTACCCCTCGTCCGTTGGTCGCCAATGTATGCACCTGCTGACCACT
>JBBPLL010000391.1:0-27015 GCA_038089755.1 Leccinellum rugosiceps | reverse complement strand
AATGCTTATCTCTGCAGTGTAGTCAGAGATAGCGTACACGTGACAGAAGGTTCGTACTAGAACATGTGATGTTCTAGACTACTTATGTAAGTGAAAGACATGTATCACGGTCTATCCTGACACGTGACCAAGTCTAGAGTGATCCGGTATATAGATGAGTTACATCTAACCGGTCTACGTAATTATAAAGGATAAGTGTAAATGACCCTTATAATTCCAACATACGTTTGGTATCTTTTTGATCCACCTACTCACATGTCTAAACGTCGGCAAGTCCTTCATTTTCCTAATCTTCCAGACAGATGGGCCCGTATCTTGTACCATGCGTACAATGACGTGTACAGCAGTGTTGGAACTAACCTACCCCGTATTCCTGTCCTCTCATCTGTACCCCGTTCCATCCATCGAGCGAAAGAGAGATGCATTGCTAGCAACCCTGAGTGGGCGCCAGATGAACACGGTGGGATTTCTATGCTACGATTTCTATCCACGACTGAATTATTGCCTTCTTTCATTTTTCAAGAAAGCATCGACATCGATGGTGTTCAGGCCCACACCAGATGGTCCTCCCTAGAATTCAGGACGAAGTTCAAGTACACGGTACGTTCTGCCCACTTCAACATGTGATACGTTTCTGATTCCCCAATAATAGGTCACGCGTGCATATGTGTCGTTCCACAACCTGTCGTTCCATTGTACCCTCTACCTATTGACACCTCAACTGGGTCGCAACGGTCTTATGCCCTTCATGCCCGTTCGCGGTGTGATGATGTTCGACGATGACCAGCAGCGTCTGGTTGAATGGTATGGCGCCTGGTCAGACACGTTCGGATATCCCATGTGGCACCATCTGAAAAATGAAGATGTCAGTATATTTCCTTGTTCTATCACATTGATTACTTTATTGATCAATTTATCTAGCTATTCTTCTTTGCGAACGATTTCGTACGCGAATACCTCTATTCTGCATTGGCAGACACGTCATCGCCTGGGTTCTTCGGCATCCAAGAGCCGTATCGGAACGCTCAAGGAGTGTGGAAATGGCGCCCTTTAATTGCGACCGGGGACAAAGCTCTTGTGGTGCTTTCATTCGCCTTGGGTTCGGTAAGTGCTCCGATGCATCATACTTACTACTCATTCATTCTTTGGCTTATATAAGTATGCAACATCAATCTACGCAGACTTTGGCATGCGCCGGAATTGGATGAAACACACGTGTTGTCCTGCACGACGGAGGATGGTTTTGAACTTGCAAAAGAAGATTTACGAGTGGCTGAAAAAAGTGGCTGATTTGACTGTCCCAGGGCTCACCTTGGCGGTCTGCCAACGCCTGCGGGATGCTCTCATTGCTCTTTTAGCTGAACTTGGATTTACCTTGTAATTAGTCGTTTTACCAAGAGGCGTGTATTAGTAAAATCCCGAACACTGACTCTCTCCCTAATTGGTGTCCGGGGACCAAATCAGCCACTTTGGCGAAACGTCGCGTTGTTGCTAGAATCGTATGTACTCGTAGTAAAAAATGACAAGTTATATGTCCCCTACATCCCTAGGTACTAAAGGGTGCTGTACGTCTTGAAAAAAAGTTCGCTTTTGTTGACACAATGCAGAAACATGCCAAATGTGTTCAAATCTGGCCAAGATCTGAACGCAATCATCGGCCGTCCACTCCCCTTCGAGTTCGATGTTTATGAATCCCTCTACCTCACGGAGGAAGGGCAAAGAGTTGCTGGTGTCTCGCCTCGCCTAGCATTCACGAATGTCCGAGAGAAAGAATACGACAACACGTCTGCGCGCACGAGGAAACGCAAAAGATGCGGAGGCATTCAGCTCAGCAGTTACCCCAGCGAAACGGGTCGTAAGCTTTATAGTAACGGTCACCCCCGTGCTAGCACCTCTCGGGCTTGCGTTTTACATACATTCCTTCAGTGCGGCTTCGATCAAAGGCCACACATCATGCACGCATCCTGCCTCGTTCTCGCCATCCCAGCTCTCGCCATGCCACCTCACACACCATTCCCGTCCTCGCGTTGCCTCTGCACGCACTGCATCAACGATGGACTCAGACCGCCGTG
Source organism: Leccinellum rugosiceps (assembly GCA_038089755.1). Classification (NCBI taxonomy): domain Eukaryota; kingdom Fungi; phylum Basidiomycota; class Agaricomycetes; order Boletales; family Boletaceae; genus Leccinellum; species Leccinellum rugosiceps. The sequence goes on along the minus strand of JBBPLL010000391.1, from coordinate 24,943 downwards.
CACAATTATTCCACAGAGAGCGCATCATGGTGTGGCTCGCTGTCTCATCTTTTCGCCCTCACCGTGTCGTGACTGACGTGCCAGCTTGAAGTCGCCAACATAGTAACGACCTCCACCGCCGCACTCGTCTTCAATACGTCATCATTATCTCCGTCGCCTATATCGAGGATTCGAGCGTGAACCCACTAGCGATGTAAGTTTCCTGCAATCACAGCTCGATCGCATATCCACCAACAACTTTTACCTCTGAGTCTGTTACGAGTATACCATCCACCTCGTTGCCTCACCCACCTTTGAACATATTCCCGACGCTCTTCTTTCAGTGGTTCATGTCTCCTTATCGCGCCAGCCCACTCTCACTTGTCCAGATACAGTCGTTCTCTCTTGGCTATGCCACCTCCGAGTCTTCCTGCCATACATGGTCGACCATAAAATCATACGGAGACGAAAGTTCTTCAGAAGGTCTATATTCAGTCAATGGCGGGTTGTTGCTCGCGCCCGCCACCGGTCACTTTGAGGCTGTCTTTCGACGCCGGGGTCAAAGAGGACGAGACGCATTCTAGCGGATGCAAGGACCGAGCATTTGACAGCTCGAATTCGACACAGAGCGAATTAGCCAACCCGAAATCTGCCTCGCTCGTTTTCATTCCGTGCTAACTTTACCCGTCAGCCCATTTCCCAGCTTTCCAGACACAAGACAACCTCTAATGCAGTCCACTCCGCTCTCACCCTGTATGAACTACGAAACGGCGTCGTTCATGCTGGAGAAGGACAAGGAAGGAAAACTAGCTATCGATCTCACCAGCGGCGCCGGTGGGTTACTAGCACAAGAACACGCGCCCTCAGTTTCATACTACTGTTCCGACAACTCAGCGGTCCACTCTCACTCCCTGTATCCGCTCAAAAAATAGCCCAACTCCATTGTATCTTCGCCTTCAAAGCGATCTTACCCCAACTGTCCGCCTGCTAGCGGGTCGGTGTTCGCACTTCCCTACTGGATGCTTTACATAGTGTTACCGATGGATACTGTCACCATGTATGACACGCAACAGGCTGACCAGCCTGTCTATTGAATGTACTATGCGACGATGAATTTACACATCTATCATATCATTGCGCCTCCCGTCGTCCCGGCGAAACAGTCCGAGGTGCAAGCAAGTGAGCCATTCGCACAGCAAGCACCGATGTCCAAGTCAGCCGTCGAAGATCCTGTGCCTCTTACCATGGATAGTGCTGGTACGGACAGCCCGGTTGCAGCGGCGCAAGAAAGGAAAGATCAGCCGCCGAAGAAAAAGAAGGATCGTTCTAACTCGGTTGGATGGTATCGGGGCGTGAGCGCGGGGTGTATTTGATAGCATCTATGTTGTTCCGTTCGAACAAGATGCGTTCGTATCATATATTTACGCTCTGTTTTGATTTTTCTCTTGTCGATTTGTCTGCAAGGTAGCTTTTTTTCCTATCCTACTTATCTTGACATACACATACTTGGACCCCGAAGCTAGAGTACTTGGTCTGGGCATGTATTCTGAGACTGGTGCAACGAGATGTGGTTGATATCGATACACTATGAGTACCAGAACTAGCGTGATATGGGCCCTGTATATCCAGTCACACAGCGGGATCCGAACCCTTACATGCCGAATTAAAGTACCCCAGTTGTGTTCTTGCATCTCTTGCTGACCTGCGTTTGGAAACCGCTCTTGACGGCGTTGATAGATCGTCGTGAACCACATAATTCGCAGGATATGAAGAATACACCTCAAGACGTTCTCCACTTGTTTGAGCCGGAAACGGCCCTTGATGACCAATCTGCCCGAAGCGTTCGAGTCGAGCTTCTAGTTGTTCCCATCTCGGTGCAGAGGAACTGGATGATGTGTTCTGGAGATCGGTGCGTGCGTTTTCTGATGTCTGCCACGTTCGCGAAGATGGAGCGGCGGTCACCCTCCCGGAGGATTTGGGACGGGGCGATGGTGTATCGCTTTCTTGAGGAGGTAAGGGGAGGAGGGTTTGAGGCGTGGACCGAGATGTAGAAGTATTCGAGGATCTGCAGGGATAAGATGCGTGAGGAAGATATTCAAGGGGGAGGATTGGGCAGTAATTGCAATTGCTCATAGCCAAAGCTCGGTGCCAGAATTAATCAAGGCCGGTGGGTGCTTCTGGGCGCGCGAACGAATCGTCCCCATGTATTCCAAGCTCTTTCTATTTCGATTCCTCGAGGTTCTTTTCGAAATCCTTCACCGGTTCAGAGGCGATCATGGTAGCGGAACCACCTGCAGAGGTGGACATGCCATAACCCTCTTCGCCTTGATTTCGACGTATTGGATTTGGACACTCGGGGACTACGAGGCATGCAGGACGTACCAGGTTGATGGGGATGCCCTTCTTCTTTTTCCTCTTAAGGCCCTTGGGGAACATGGACCTGAAGTGTTGTCGTCCTGCTTCTGATAGCCTGCATTATCATCGCCGCCCTCTGAGGTATGGCTGCACTTCATCTGCTTCTGTACTGCCGTGGTCCAGATATCTACTGCATCGCCGTTCGTCGTCTTGCTCTCGATCGTGATCGACGTCGAAGCAGTGGGTCCACCTCCCTCCGAGCGGGTCCTCAGTGACCGCGATGGTCTTTCTCTTGCGCTCTTGAGGTAGATGTCAAACAGAGGTCTCTCACGCCACGATTATGTCTTTTGCGTCCCGTCGTCGATGTTGATGAGGAGAGTGCGTGGTTTCAATGGCTTTCTCACTGTTGAGACGAGTCACGGCCCTTATCGACCATTTGAGTCGGCGCATGAATATTGGCAGGCGTTTGCGAACTCCGCTGGGGTGGTCATTTTCCGAGTCGCATTCTATTTTGCATGTTCGCTAGGCAGTCTGTCGCCCATGCTCGCAACAGGGCCACCTTTCGTGAAATCGAGCTACGGTGCAAATCGGTTAGAAACGTTGAGAGAAGCAAGTTTATAGGCGTAGAGTCTTCATGTGCGCCAGGTAAAGAATATGGGATTGCCAACCTTGGTGCGTCCCATTCACCTATCGTTTGTCTCTTAACGCCGACCCATCAATATCTGACCACGCGCTACCCCTGCGAAACGCAAGCTTCTTATTATTATCTCCTCCGACAAGGGTCTCTGTGGTTGTACTCCTGTCTCGAAAGCGACCCGTCACACCATCGCAGACACGGAGAGCCCCGTTGATGCTAACTCGCCAGCCATGGTTATTGGCAACAAATTCAAGGGCCACCTCTCCTGCATCCTTGGCAAGACCCTCGCCCTCACTTTCAATCAAATTGGACACGACATCCCCACCTTTGCGGATGCTATTACCATTGCGGATTTAATCGTAAAGAGTGGCGCCGAGTATAACTCCATTGCTATCGTACACAGCAGATTCGTTTCAGCCATCTTGTATGAGCCTAGCATTGTCGAAGTCGCCAATGAGAGCGTTCAAACATTGCGTAAGTTCTCGTCAATTCGTGGAGTGTGGATCACGCTTATGCACATTCCTTGCAACCGGTTTCTGCGCATATGAGATGGAGGACATTGTAACAAAGTCCTCGCTAGCAAACACCACCATAGTATGCTGCTCTCGTCGAACCACGGTACTGTGCATGTAAGCAAAGTGCTCAATATGCATGCGTCCAAGCCGACGCGATTTGGCTTGACGTTTCTGATATGTCAACAGTAATAATGCCAGGAACAATGTATCAAAGAATTGCAAAGGATCTGATTTCCGGTCTTGGTTGCCCACATCGCAAGCGAGTGCAGATTAAACTATGGCGACTCGCTCCATCTTGTGGCATCATTCTGCGCTGCCCACTCTCGCACTCTAGTCGTCCAGCAGTTCGCTGGGCCTTTCGGGTCAACGCCTTCCATCACCGTGGTCGACTGGTCCCATTAGCGTACCGCGCACGCCCTCACCGCTGACTCTGGAGGGTAGCCTTCACCCTCTAAGTTACCATCTCTGTTACCCGCACACCCGTCTCGTTGAAGGTCTCTGTTGGCCTACCATAGCAAGATACCATGTGAGGAGCTCACGAGTTGTGACTCGGGGTGAGCACGAGTCTTCTGCGCGACTTCTAATTCTTACCACTCCGCATATCTGATCTTTTTTTCATCTTTTCACAACTCGCGCCTATTCTCCGCTGACCTTGTTCTCAACTATGTACCTATTTCAACCAAGGATGACTGGTCTGATTCTGATACTCGTATACAGACGGATGTTCCGCTTGGCGTTCTGGATGGCAAGTATCAAAGATGCCGCTAACGTCTCCTGCATTGGTGGTTTTCCTGTACGAGCCCTGTCTCTTGTCTGGTGTATGAATGATGTGTCAATCCAGATTGCGTTGTATTCCTATTTTCAGGGTGTTTTTGCCCCACTATCTTTGTCTTCTCAGTGCAAGGTCTACTCAGATCCTATGGAACTCCTGTGCAGTAGTGGTCTCCGTTTGAAGACACCTTGAAGCCTTTGTTTGATTTGCGTTAGGACATGAGCTACAAATATAATGAGTATCAGACAAGGAAGTTGATGCTATGATTTCTGTTTAGATTTTCTGAAATTTCAAACACCGGTAATACTAATGATATATAATAGATCAATCAGAATTACGCCACAACCGCTCTTCCGAGTCTGGCCGTTAAATCGAAGTGTTACTACGACCAAGGTTACCATGGCGTCACGCAGCGTGGAGACTCTGAAACCGTATTCTGTGGAGTTACCTCCCACATTCCCTCGTCCCCCTCCTCCATCACAATCCCTCCAACCTGGATGTTGTTGCGAGGACAAAAATAATTCTATTACAACCACGGAAAGGGCAGCCTTGAATGATGCCATGCACAAATTGGTGAGTTGTCCGTTATTTCACGAGCTTGTGCTTACCAAATCCTCCGAACAGATTCTACCCAAGATGCCTGTCCTCTCCTCAGGTCATCAATCCTTCAAGCTGAAGGAGATCCTGCAGATGAAAAAGTGGAGTGTATACCAGCTTGCCTCGCTACAGAGCCACCTCGAAGCACACCTGTCGATCACGGTTGAAGAGATTGTTGGTGAAGAGACTGCAGATGAGGATGGCGACAACACTGCCCATGACATTCTGTGGTACTAGCCATAGAAGCTTTCATTGCCCTGGTGTCCCATATTTCCTAGTACGAGATCTCCCCATGGTTAGGGACCAAACCTTCGTGAGCTGCGACTTCATTCGAAGATCACAACTTGGCTTGCTTAACCTTGTCAAGACTGGGACTTTTACATATTGTGTATTGGATGGACTTTTGTCATTATATATATGAATATGCATAATAATTTAGCATGTACGACCAACGTTCGAGTCTGCATAGCCAAAATTTGCTATGTCTGATCAGACGCGTGAACTGAAACAACTAGTTACAGGATGCGTTAGCGGAGGACGTGACGATTCCTAACAGCCTACTACTATTACACCATAACTCACCGTTATCACATGAAATACCTGGCACGGACTACGATGATATCACAAGTTCAATAAGTAGTAAGTATTCATCACATGACAAGCTGAACTCAATGGTCGCTGGGAATATACAGGAACTTGGTTTGAATCAGGACGCAGCGCGGGCTATGCCACGGCCGGCCGCCGACGCAACTCTCTGTTCAGAACGATTCACAGTCATCCTAGTCTGAGGAGAATTTCACAGCTCCAACCATCACTGGCAGGCGCATGCGATAACAAATATCTCTTAGTGTGGCCTCCTTTCAAGTTTTCCCGTGGACTAGTCTCGCCGAACTCGGAACATCAGGTCCCTGCAGAATTCTTTTCTTGTTCGAGGCAAGAGACGACGTCCTATTTTCTTTGGCACCATTAGTCCAGGTAGATCTGTCTATTCATCAATTGACGCATGGGTGCACCCGGCCCCGACTTTCGGTCGTGACGGTGCCTACATCAGTCTCACCATGGGCTCAATCAAGTTCTGCTATGATATGGCCTACAATGTCTCGAAAATTAGTACGCACCATGGCGCTGAGCTCGGATGCGACCCATCCAGGTCAGGAGTTTCCGTTGGTTTAACTATATCCTTTGGCCGTTCCGACGGATCAATCATGCATCACAGCGCCTGCGTCCCGTGCAATGTCGTTGCGACGCCCTCAAGAACACAATGGCGAGGTGTGTGGACTGCGCTGCCTGGATACATTCAGGCTATACGCTCATCACCTCAATAGCATTCATACATTGACCACTTCCGGTCTGTAACTCCAATTTAATCATCCCACCGACTTGGTATGTCGACATCCACTTCACTTTTGTGATATCACCTGCAACATTTAAACAGAAGTACGTTTTAGGACATTCCTCCATCCTACTCTGTACTACTAGCATACTAGTAGTTCGAGTTAATGTTATCAGAATACGGTTCAACTTCCTGCTCAGCGGCGAAGTTCGCATGCAAATTTGTTGCGGTGTTGTATTGCCAACTTTCCTCTTGCTAGTAGGGTGTGAAAATAAGTTTGACAGGTCGTTCCTCGGATGAGTCGGGACTTCAGCTTTAGCCATCCTGTCGCTACCACTTCTCCGACTCATGCACACCACTGGCGTATTTTCACAAACATGTGTATGTGGTCGCGTTTTCAGTGACATCGGAGCCTTCACTAGGCATGAAAAGACATGTAAAAGGAGCAAGAAACGCTTGCTGGGCGCCCTTGAAAAGGTAAAAGAAATATACCAAAGCAAAAAACCTCGACTCAGTGTCCATTCTGATGGTGACGGTGGCTTGGGTTCGCCTCGAGAGGAGCACATTACTCCTGTTACCATACAGGACAACAACTTCGTAGGTTCCCGCACATCTGCTTGACTGCATAAAGCTAATAGTTGTTACCTCAAGGGTCATCTAGGCCACGAGTCTGAACAGGAAGATGGTACACTATCTTTGGCACAGCGTAGGCCCCGTCGACAGAATCGCCAATTACCCCTACGATTCAGGGACTGCCTTCCAGAATCTCCCATGCCACTTCCACCTACAGGTGTACCCCAACTTGAAACAGTCCCTAGACTCCCTACATCTAGGTTAAAACCTACGTCATTGGCGAGAGCGTGCATTCGAAAGTTCAAAAGCCAGATGAACAAGTTTGGTTTATACCGACTCTATCACACAGCCTCGCTTCCCTCACATGATCCTGACGACCCTCATTCGATAAGTCATTCGTACCCAGATCCTATGATCAGTCGCGATTCAGGCAGTTCTCAAAATCCCTACCATCCATATCCGAACAACAACTCCTTCCGTCTTGGGGAGTGGTATTGGAATCAAGGTGTTCAAAAGTCTCAGGAGAGCTTTAAGCAGCTCTTAGATATTGTAGGAAACTCCGACTTTCATCCTCAGGACGTCGAGAAAACGAACTGGAAAGCAATTGACTGTGAACTGGGCGAAGATAGTCGGGAGAACGACGCCGAGTGGCTGGACGACAACAACAACTGGCGACGGACACCTATCACAATCTCTGCACCATTTCATAGCCGCTATCAAGATCCCGGCCCCAAGAGCTACTGCGCTGGAGACTTTCATCATCGTTCCTTGGTATCCGTCATTCACGAGAAACTCACGGATCCAGGGCATGATCGCCTCTTCCATTACGAGCCGTATGAACTCAGATGGCAACCCCCACACAAAGACAAGGATGTGCGCGTTCATGGCGAGCTTTTTACTTCTGACGCATTCATGCACACCCACCAAAAATTGCAAGATTTGCCACCGGAGCCCGGATGTGACTTACCCCGATGTATTGCAGGACTCATGTTTTGGTCCGACTCAACCCAACTATCGTCTTTTGGTAATGCGAAGCTCTGGCCACTCTACGTCTACTTCGGCAATGAATCCAAGTACTACAGATGTCAACCAACTAGTAACCTTTGCACAGATGTGGCGTATTTTCTAACCGTGAGTTCACTATTGTTTGTAGAAAAAGGTTGGCTGATTGACGATCTGAATCCTTACCTCCAGCTGCCAGACAAGTTCAAGGATTTCGCAATGCATAACACTGGAGGAAAGATGCCAAGTGACTCTTTCTTTGCGCACTGCCATCGTGAACTCTTCCACGAACAATGGAAAGTCTTACTTGACGCAGAATTTATTCATGCCTATGAACACGGGATAGTAATCATGTGTTGTGATGGAATAAAGAGACGATTTTACCCTTGGATATTTACCTACTCGGCAGACTACCCTGAGAAGTAAGCCGCAGTTTATCCACTATGACAGTAGGAAACTGATCTACCTGATAGGATCCTGATAGCATGTATACGGAATCTTGGCACATGTCTGTGCCCGCGTTGCCTAGTGCCAAAGAACTGTGTTCAGCAGCTCGCCACTACAGAAGACATGCTTCATCGAAAGGTCCTTGCCCGTGCCGACACAGCAGAACGACGGGCCAAAATCACTGAGGCTCGAAAGCTAATTTACGAGAAGAATTACGCGGTGGATACCGCTCAGGTTGAAGCGCTGTTGAAACCTGAGTCACTCGTCCCCACGTTTGTGCGTTCTATTTTCTTTCTGTCATAAAGCTAGCTTAACCAGGCTTCGTAGAATGCGTTCTCTGTTAGACTGAGCCATACAGGCTTTGATTTTTTTCTCATGTTGGTAGTAGACCTTTTACACGAGTTCGAGCTTGGGGTTTGGAAGGCTATATTTATCCATCTCCTACGTATGTTGGACGCCCAAAAAAACAGTTTGATCCATAAGCTTGACCAGCGGTACGTGACTGTGACTTTAACTGGGGTATCTGATATATCTGTATAGAAGTTTTCACCAAGTGCCCACTTTCGGACGAGATACCATCAGGCGCTTCTCTAGGAATACCTCTGAGATGAAGAGGATGGCTGCCCATGATTTTGAGGATATTTTGCAGGTGACGTTTGTCATACATGAGTTGTGATTGAGCAAGAAACTGACGCTGTATTTGGTAGTGTGCTATTCCTGTGTTCGAGGGCCTCGTTCCCGAACCTCACAATGAGACCATATTGCGCCTTCTATTCTTATTGTGTCACTGGCATGCACTTGCAAAGTTGCGCCTACATACAGACGACACGTTAAAGATTTTGGATGATGTAACTGTGGAGCTAGCAAGCAACCTTCGGACTTTCGTGGCAGAGACGTGTCCCGAGTTTATAACTAAAGAACTGCCACGGGAGGTGGAAGCCCGCAGGCGTCGGGAGACCCGAGAACACCTCGTGAAAAATGGTCCGGCCCCTGCTGCAAGTCCCGCCGTGGACCATGCATCTGCGTCTACCAGTGCTCGCCGCCCCAAGACACTCAATCTGCAGACGTACAAGTTACACGCTTTGGGGGACTATGCAACTCAGATACGTTTTTTTGGAATGACGGATTCATATTCAACACAAACAGTAACGTGTTTAGACCGTTGGCTTGTTTCACTCATACTAATCTATCTCCTGCAGGGCGAGCTCCAGCACCGAGTCGGAAAGGCTAGGTACACCCGCACAAGTCGAAAATCGTATGTCATGCAACTTACCCGCATTGAGCGCCGTCAAGCACGTATACGTCGAATTTCCATGCGCTGCTCGACGTCTACACCAACTCAATTTGAGAAAGTGCCAAATTCACCCGACGAGCACCATCACATTGGTAAAACACAAAATCACCCGGAGGACCTTACAGTCTTTGTTCGACGCAATTCAGATGATCCGGCTACAAGGGTTTGTTTTCTATCAATCATCCGCGTACCCGACGGCTCTCTTAGAAACGATTCTCAGCGTTTTATACTCAAACTGAAAGCAGATCTGCTACCACGGGTACGAGAAATGCACGGGGTTGAGTCTATAGGAGATTCATCATATCTCGCATGCAACTCAGAAACGGACCAGGACCTCGCTATATTGAATCAAGTGGTTTTCAAGGGAAATGATATATATCGCCACAACCTAATGCGTATAAACTACACCACTTACGACGTTCGACGGGCGCAGGATGTAGTAAACCCCAATACCGAACATCGAGACGTCATGATGTTGTCTGGCTCCTCGGTCCACCCCTTTTGCTATGCTCATGTCCTTGGCATTTACCATGCAAATGCCATTTATACAGGGCCAGACCTAAAGGACTATCAACCTCGTCGTGTTGAATTCCTTTGGGTGCGCTGGTTTGACCTGGTCGACGAGCCCCTTCGGAGCAGTGTCGCCCTTGATGCCCTACGGTTCGTCCCCATGGCAGAGGATAACGCGTTTGGATTTGTCGACCCCGCTGATGTGGTCCGGAGCCGTCACCTCATTCCAGCTTTTGCAGCTGGAAAGGTTCACTCCGATGGGCTCTCTATATCGGGTACTGCTCAAGATGGCGGTGATTGGAGGCGATATTATGTTAACCGGTGGGTGATCCTCGAACGAGTTATTGAGTGTGTGGGTTCAAGTCCATGAACAGATTCGTTGACCGGGACATGGCCCTCCGGTACCATTGGGCCCTTGGAATTGGCCACATCTATGCACATTTCAAGGAGCATGATGGTATCAGCAACTCCAGCTGGCCTGATCAGCAGGGCGGAGGTGATGTGAGATATGGCCCGGGCGTAAGGTGCGTCACAGACCCTCTTCACCCAGGCAGGAGCCAAGCAACTATGAACATGCTTTATAGAACACACAATAATATGGGTGGTACCACAAGTACCAGCAATCGTTCTCCCAATCTTGACGACGCAAGTGATGACGAAACGGCAGAGTTGACGCTTCGCAATCGTGAGGCACTTGATTGGGACTTGGATGGCGAAGAGGACGATATGGATGCCAATAATGCAAATGGAGATTGGGATGAGGGAGAAGAGGACGACATGTGCGATGAATTGGGTAGTGAACCTGAGTGGATTCAAGATGTGGAGTAACTGGGCATTTCGCTGGTATGCCATTGGTACTCGCTTCGTACTATGTCGCATGTCTCATGTCTCACATCTCATGTCAATCTATGCTGCACTTGAAGACTACTAGGTCGAGGTCTTAGATCTCACAACGCAACAATTGCAATGTCGCCCGGTCCTACAGGTTGTCTTTACTAAAATTCACTCACATGGGGAAAATTACCGTGAGATCATTGGCAGTCCAGGTGCGGAGTCTGGATCAGATCTCCTTGGGGCAGGTTGGGGCAGGGATTATGATCGCGGAATGTGTCTTAAGAAGCGCTCCGAAGCGTTATTTGCGGAACATGATCGTGGAATTGCTGGAGGTCAAGGTGCGGAGTTTCTATGGATTATGACTCTATTGCACTCTTCTAAGATCCGACTAGTACATAATGTGAGTCGACGCTTGGCCGATTGATAAGTTCGCTCAAGATCTCGGGGCCACATAGACAGATTCAGTCTAGACCGTGGAGGGCTCACCACAAGGTGCTGTCAAGTTGTCTTATCCGGACTGGCCCATCTAACCGCTTCAAGCCCAGCTGCGGAGTTAGCTAGTCGCCCACTGTTTGATAGGGGTAGGCCATGTATAAGTGGCAGATTGTATACAATTTTCCCTGCTGTAAGCTTGTACATACGACTAAATCATGGCGTCACGGAAGGAAACTCTGAAATTGTATTCTATGGAGTTGCCTCCCACATTCCCTCGTCCCCCTGCTCCAGGACACGCCTTCCACTACCTCTCCCCACAATCCTCCCAGCCTGGATGCTGGTCGAAGAGCTCCACCAACCCAGATTGCGAGGACAAGGGAAATCCTATTACAGCTGCACAAAGGGCAGCCTTGAATGAAGCTACGCGCAAATTGGTGAGTTGTCCGTTGTTTCACAAGCTTGTGCTTAGCAAATCCTCCGAACAGATTCTACCCAAGATGCCTGTCCTCTCCTCGGATCTTCGAGCCTCCAAGCTGAGGGAAATCTTTCAGAGGAAAACTTGGACTATATACCAGCTTGCCTCGCTACAGAGCCACTTCGAAGCACACCTGTCGATCACGGTTGAAGAGATCGGTCCCGAAGAGTTTGGTCTTGAAGAGTCCGGTCTTGAAGAACTCGGTCTTGAAGAATTCGGTCTTGAAGAGTTCGGTCTTGAAGAGAACGCAGATTTTCATGGGGATAGTGGCGACAACACTGGCGATGATATCAATACTGCCATGGAAGCTTTCATTGCGGCGGTGTCCCGTATTGTTGTTAGCGAACAAACACCTCTTGATTCGTGAGTACTAGACGGTGCCATCATGCCTTGAGCGTTAGCGACCACGTGCTTACTAGCCTTGGTTCTAGTGACCGTAACGCATTGTTGTCATCGTTTTAAATCATTTGTTGTACAGTACTACAGACAGCGACAGATATATCGACTCAGAAGTTATTGCCAGTGTTGTTTAAATGTTTTTCTTGATGGCGAAGCTTGTTTCAATCTGCAGACTGCGTCCTATTCACAGTAATTGTCATTTGAGATAGCGAATTACACCAACCTCGTCCGTCGCAAAGTTGACGGATGAATCGATGATGATGTATCAGGGCGATTGCATGTGTGCTACCGCTGAGCGTTCGGTGCTAATTCAGTCCTAGCACTAGTACCCGCGTACCGCAGGCGGCCAAGTCTTGGCCTTGGTCTACCACTATCTCGACCTCTGCGGACTGACAGCCTAGTCATGCTGTTCGCAAATGAGTAGTTATCAAGTTCACACCGTGACACGACAGTGCAAGGCCACGCAGACACAACCAACCACTACGCCTTCAGTGGTGGGGACTCCAGCAAGCGCTTCATTCTCGAAATCGAAGACGACCCCGATGGCTAGTAGAACCGCGAGATGGACTAATATACGCCAGTGGACGACGGCGACGACGTCCGTTTCTCCTCCCTCTTCATTCCTGACAAAAGCACTGGCTTCGACTTGGTTTACCCCCCTTACAGCTTCGCCGCGACCATCGAAGGTTGCCAAGGGCGATATTGGTAGCTCATCCGCGTGCTCAAAACACAGGATATGGGGCATATAGAGCCGAAAGGATCGAGACGCCCTTTGAACATCTCGCCCATCTAAACAAGCACCGCAACATTGATGTACGTGTTTGTCGGTCTTTCGTGCAACCGAATTCTCACTGACTAGCCGTGCTTTCCTAGTGTGCCCATGCAGCGCCGCAGGAGCTCCAGAAGGACATCGAGCAAACAACCCCTCTTCCCACACTGGCTCTGACCACCTCCGCTCCCCAACTCCCGACCTCCCCGCTAGAAACCATCCACGTCCACTAATCTACCCGTATGGCACTGTCGAACGTAACGCAGTCACCTTAGCTCTAGCTCCTCGACCTTTCCGACCTCTTGCCCCACGAACCCATTTGCTCCATCCATCTGCCGTCCCGGTTATCTTCCACAAATCCTCCTGGATCATATCATCGTTCGCTGTCTTGGACAAGCTGCGTTTCGTGACTTCTACAGATTCGGCGGCCGACTTCGATGCTCACTCTTGATTACCTTGGTTTGGATAACAGCCACCGTCCATTGCCTGCAGCCGCGGTTTCGAAGTTGTATAGTGGTGACTGCAGGAAACTGGGCCAACTCTGCTATGTCTAACCAACATCATATGCGGTATTCCGGTCCTACCACATTGTTGGCTACGCAAAGGGATGAAGACGATGAAGATTGCTTTGAATATTACGAGGCTCGCCAAGTGTACGAACGCCAGTGTCTTAGCTCGTATTACGGATTGATCTTCAACGCAAACCTTCTACGTTCATCTTATGTCGCCAAAGGATTCAAGCAGACGGACCATCGTTCCCCTGGTAGTGCTCTAGTGTCGCGGCTGCGCGCTATATCCGTCGCCGGGACTCTCAGGACACTCAACGATCACATCCATTCTCTCCGACGTTGTGTCACGACGATCGAGGTTCAGACGCCATACTCTAACGACCTTTCTTCTGTCGCAGGCTGTCTCACCACTCTTGCAAGCCCCGCTAGTATCATGAAGTCAGATGTCAAGTTAGCTTCCTGTAACGTGTCTACTTCTACTATCCACTTTCCGAATGGTGAGGTCAACCTCGCGTGGGCCAACCTCGTCGCCTCTAGCTCGCAAGGAAGAGCAGTCTCGCCAAGAACCGAGGCCAACAACAATTCACAGGTTCAGACACCTACTCGATCTCTCTGGATTGGTACCCTCGACCGTGCCATCAGCGAATCCATGGTTTTTCCCCCTACGGTGCTATCATGAGTTTGAGGTTGCTATCCGAGAAGGTCAGCTTAATCTGGTGCCTTGAGGATGACGCTCACCGCTGCATTTAGGAGTGCGGCTTTGTTAATTTTGTTGACCAAGCAGACGCCATTCGCGCTAAAGGCGATGTCTTGAACCAACTTGGGGGGAACATGCGCAACGAAGAGACGGCATGAATTGGGTTCGGGAAAGCCGACAGTGTTCCAGTTGCGCCCGCGAAGGGTGCCGAACTCCGGTGTGACCCCACCCAACAGTATGGGGGCCTCGGAGTTCCAGTCCTGGCCTGGGAGGCTTGGACGCTCAGTTGCACCCTACCCATGCCTTGCAGATTGGTTCAATTCATAGCACCACCGTGACAACACCTGCCACGACTCCGAACGTCTTTAGCCACACGGACCCATCGAGTCTGCCCATATTCTGACACACAAAAGCTATAGATTCAGTTAGTTCTTTTCTTTTCTTTCCCTGTAGAACATTAGATGTATCGCTGACGCTCTTGATAGTCGAGTGCCTTGATGATGCGGTTCGTGCAAGGAAAGTTTCGAATGGTCGTGATGTGCTGGCTAGCGACGTTGGACCCATTCACATTGGCTTTGCCAAGGTACCTGTCAAGAATAGCCAGGGAGGCAGCAGCGCGCCAGATGACAATCCCAGCGTCGCTGTACAGGGCGTTGGTGATCTGAGCGTCAATGCCACTATTGATGCGTTGCGGAGCGTCAAAGGTACTTCAACAGTCCCCGCGGACCAACAGGTTCTCTGTGTCGTTCAAACCTACTTCTCAGCTGATTGGGTCGGGGATGCACAATATAGTTTATGCGTCCGATGGACTTTCAGATCCTGTCGGACCGGCCTTCTGTGACAGAACAACAAATAATCATGCGGGGACTTGCCAAGGGAAGCACCGACGCGGAGACGGACGTCCAGGACTCCAGGCCCTTTCCGGTCAGTCGTCTAACACATTCTGCAACCACATTCTCACCCTCTAGTTAGAATTTCGACCTCCTGCGATGTATAATACCATGGTCCCTCTTGTCTCTGAGCGGTCAAACAACAGGCGATGGGATACATTCAAACTTTGCAGCTCCGCAGGCGAGTCGACTCTGCTACAATGACCACGGAGAAAACTGATCAGCTTGCTAGAGAATTCCTCGACCGGGAGATGGTGATTTAGCTTTAGATTGGCTTGCAAACACGGTTGGTACACACCAGTATCCAACAGTTTCATGGATTTTCTCTTGACGCAATACCCAAGTCGTTCGAAGGCTGTTTCTCCAGTTCCAAGGTTACGATGTTAGAACAAACCACGCCGCAGATCGGAATTCACAATAATGGAACATGGGCGACACAGGACTTTTTATCGAGTGCGTGCAGAATCTCGAGGAGATTGCGCTTATTGTGCAAAGTCAGAGGGCCTATGCGCCTTCGTCACCCCTTGATCAGTACAGGAATCATGTCGTGCAGTACGTCACTTGTCGACATTGTGCTTTGTTGACGCCTGACCGATTCAATAGATGCTATCTGCGCCTTGGTGCACCTGCAAACGACTTCATTTGTTATACTATTGTCTCGAGAGCCTGCTTCCAAGCCCGGCTTCATTGAAGCGACAAAACGCGTCCTGGTTGAATCAAAGGTGATTGCTACACAAGTATACCGTGGTCTCATCGACGAGGTCAGCCTGCGATGTGGTCGAGTCTTCGGACAGGTGGATCGGCTCGGGATCTGTCGTCGATGGGGTCAGAACGCGGCAACTTCCGCTGTCCGCAGTGTCTGACAAGGACGGAGATGGTCGGGGAAGAGAGAAAAGGGAGCAGAACCAGCACGATGTGGTTTTAAATGTGAACGAATGCATCCGGAAGCAAATTAGATCCCGCGAGATGAGCACAACGTCTGGGTCTGGAGAGCCGAACGTGGGGTGCATCGTGGGCACGCTTGGGGGAGTTCGTGCAGGAGTGGTAGACTCCTTTTCCACAGGCGGGGGATTTTCTAAGGGTGCGAATTCCAATGGTGGGGGTATTGTTGCTCGTTAGATAATGGTAGTCTTGTTGAATAACACAGCCCTGCACTGCCTCCATGATGCTTGTTGGTGTCTCACGGTCATGTCGTCCTCAAAGTCAAAACCCCTCCCGCTCAGCGACACCCTCCGTGACCTCATCCTCTCGCGTGACTCTGATGTAGACCTTTCGACCGTCCTTGCTCAGCGAGCTCCAACCGTCTCTGCCAGGACCACCACCACCGATTCAGAGTCCTCCGAACTCTCGAACTCGACGGAGACATCTTACGAATTCGTACGCGAGACTCATGGAGCTTTGAGGGTGTAAAATAGCGGGGAGCTGCAACGGAAGGGCACAGAGATACAAAAGGTCCACGGAGAGCTCGACGAGGTGCTAAAGGGCCTGTCGTAGAGTGAGTCCTCGCAGATGGCTCCTTTGTCGGCTAACCTCTAGCTGCTGACAGGCCCGCCGACTGCGTTGAAGTGGTTGTATGCGCGTGGTATGTCGGTTGGGTATCAGGGAGCCTCAGCAGAATAATCATATCCTGGTGTCCGGGGTTTGTCATTCCACTCGCGATCGTGTATTTATATGCTCATCGAGTAGTTCGCTCTTCCATTTTTCGAGTGCACAAAGTTATTGAAAACTCGCTCCCATACATTTGTCTTGCAGATAGCAGATCATGCACTTTGGACGTGTGTGAGCACTGCTCCGATTGAGCGGGACGCTGATTTTGCTGTGGTACACTGCGGGACTCGTTGAAGAACCGGAAAAAAGACGATGTGTTCAAAGGTCTCAACTCCCTTAACTTTGAAATAATTGGGGGCGACCACGAGGCGATAGATTACATCGATTACTACAAACCTATATCGCCAGACTTGCCATTTCAAGAAGCACCTTCTCGGGCTCATGAAAACAACGAGGTCTCCGTCAAGTTGCCTCGGTCTCCATCCGTCGCCGCCCCCCACCACGTGGTGCAAAGTGTGGCTTGTTCTTTTTCTTGTGTAGTTCTCTACGCTCACGACGGCAGTTGCGCGCGTAGACACCACCACCACCAAGTCGGGGGATGATAAACCAATCTACGATAATGTATGTCGTTGAGGCCTCGAGTGCACGTGAGAGAGGATCCACGCTGACACATACATGTCTTGTCTCTTTCCAGCACGCAGCCCAACTCTGTTCGCAACATCGTCATCGCAGGAGAAACTGTGTCGGCAAAAGCTCCTTGATCAATCTCATCACTGGCGAAACCTGCTGTCCGACTGGCAATGACGTCCGCGGGGTCATCGCCGGAGTAGAGCACCATGATTGGGTCTCTGACGGTCAGACGTTCCGTCTCTGGGACACACCCGAACTCGGCGAAGGCTCGTTCGAGACTGTCCCTCCAAGACAAGCCCAGGATGCCCTCTGATCGCTGCTCAGCGATCTCAGGAGAGGCAGCGGCGCGCACCTCCTCATCCTCTGCATGCGGGGCATCTCCAAGGTTACCGATGGCATGAGGCGGACGTACGACACCGTCGTCCGGATCCGCGATGAGGTCTCGCCCGACACCCTCCTTGTCGCCGTCATCACCGAGCTGGAGAAATGATCGGCCCTGCCAGACATCTTTGTCTCCATGGAAGACTGGTGGACGATCAACCAGTTGACGTTCTCGGAATTCCAGATGGAGTTTTCGGGCTACCTTTTCGGGCTACGCGTGCATCATGACATTCTCCGACGATTGCTACCCCAAGTTGCCCGGTCGCCACAGGTTTTTCCAGGAACGCGTTCGTAGCCTCATCGTCGATGGGGTTTTCCCCTCCAAGGACCAAGGACCTGAACGTGTTGTTGTTCGGGGAGACGGGCGTAGGTAAGAGTTCGCTCATCGACCTACTGGCGGGGGCGCACATAGCCAAGGTTTCGCAGGACAGCAACCCATGCACTTTGGACACGACGGAGTACTCGTTTCCGCTGGGCAGGACGACGATCCGACTGTGGGACACGGTCGGACTCGAAGAACCAGAGAAGGACAAGGACAAGGAATGGTACTTTAGCGCGATCAAGAAAGCCGTCGCGTCGATCAAGCAGCTCAACCGCGCCGGCGGGGTCAGTCTCCTGCCGTTTTGTATACGCGGGAACCGGATCACGCAGACGACGCAGAGCAATTACCAGTTGTTTTACGAGGTGCTGGGGAAGAGGTGCCGATTGCGCTCGCGGTGACGCATCTTGAGCAGGAGCCAGGGGAGATGGAGGAGTGGTGGCAGAGGAATACGAAGCAACTCAAGTCTGGTAAAAGGGGGAAATCAGATAGCTCTTTCGGTGTTCCTGGCCTCCCTTCCGGTAACCACCCAGCAAGTAAGGTCTGGCTTCAACGATGATCGCGTTGCCGATGGGTAGGCAAAATCCTCAGTCCGGATCAGTCTTTGCCTGCAGTCTTTGAACCTCCTTCAGCGTTCTCCCCATCCTCGAACCCATTCAACCCATTTGCTCTTCGTTCGCCGGATATCAGGCAGTCCTTGCGCGACAGCTCGTCGCAACGGAGTTATACCTACTTCAAGCTCGATCGTACAGTCCCCTGTTCCCACGATCCCCTACAGTTCGGACCCCCGACATGGCGCAGCCACCCAGTGGTGTTAAGGGACACACCATGGACCTGGAAGAACTGAACCGATTGGGCCCGGTGCGAGTCGTTGATCCCCACTTACAAACATCGGCAAAAGTCCGAAGTAGTAAACCGTCCGATTCTCTTCTCTGCAGGGGGCTAACTGGGTCAGTTCACTGCGGCTCCCATGCTTTTTGAGCGGCCGACCGACGCATAGCACATATACCCTTCCAGAATGCGGACGGAGGCGGAGGCTGTCGAACCTGCGAGTGCCGCGATTACGCCGGGGTGTAGCCTCCGGCAAAACAGGCTCCAACTTGGTGTCTTCCCTGACGCAGCTGCTCGATGCTCGCAAGTCTATCACGCACGGTGCTAAACTAGAGATGCTGGCGAAGCAGTATCATGTCGTGAGCACGCCGAGCATAGAGCATGATCCACGGATAGACGCGGGGAAGAGTCTCTGGCGATGATGGCAAGCCGGATCTCTCGACTATTCACTCTGCACACTTGGCTTAGCGGTATGCGTTTTGGGTTCACTGGCACTGGGTCGATCCCGTGCTCTCCCGTTGGTGATTTACGGCAAGAAGGTATTATCTTACAGTGAGAGAGTTGCTATACTAGAAATAAATACACACGTAGGGCATTGCTTTGCGTCGACTCTGTTGGGCAGTATGGATATTTGACACAACTGCAACATCTTTGTCAGTCACGGAGAGGATGTGAAAAGGAGGGTCGACTTGACTGAGTTTCTGAAGGCTGTCCATCGTGACTGCTTGTACACAGGTCGTTGTCCTTTGAGATGGGGCATGATTGAATGATAGCGATTTTCTGGATGCAAGGGTATTTCAATCTGCGCCAACAACGCTGTCAATCATCATAAACGTCACTCCGAGGCGAACAGCGCACAGGAAGTTGATCCCTTTCAAGACTCGACTTGCTCTTCTTCTCCTTCGTCACGTTCCGTGCCATTTTGATCCTTACCATTGCACCTCCTCCAGCGATGTCGCCCACAACCCAGAGGGGACCTCTCGGCTCATCCCCGGACTTGCGCAGTGTTCTTTCGCGAAAAGCGGTTCGAGGTCAGTGTTCAGCAAAGGCGAAGCAACCTGAAGGTCTACGTACGGAGAGCGTTCTAGTCTCTGCCTCCGAAGATAAGCAAGGCGAGCCATAAAGCGTTTGAACTCAGGTGCGTGCTCGGGACACAAGCTTCCCAAAGCCAAATTTACGTACGATATAGCGGGAGATAGAGGTAGAATTCTCCAGACTCCTGCATACTTCCGTTAACTGGAGCAGCAATGAGGCAGGACACGGTCAACATACTTGGATGAATGTCTCTGCCGTAGAGAACTGGCCCGTACGAGGAAGGTGCAAAGCGATCGTTCTATTGAACACGACAAGCTCTGCACAACGAAATGACGGACCTTATCTAGAGCCCATCCGAGCCTCGCAATCTCATCGTAAATCTCCTCTTGGTTCTCGTCAATCTCCTCCTTAGAGTCTACCGTCTGCGACGGCAATGCGAACGTATCCTGCCTCGATTCTACTCCTGACTCAGACCTCGTGCAGTGACGAGAGTAGCGAGTCCAACGAACTTTCCACCGAGTGAACTGTTCCCTTTGTCGAGCTCCTCGATGGGTCCGTCCATGGTTGTCGTCGTCATTGGGTGATTAGATAATGGACGTGGAGGTAACTAACTCACAGCTTGTCACGGTCATGCCGTATCACACCCCACGGGCACGCTGGGCAGCATAAATTGCGTGTCGTGCAGCCTCGTCAGCGGACAAGCCATTGGTTTCAAAGAGCCTTTGCGATGATACTCTGACCGGCCTTGTGCAGGGATGCAAAAATAAGCCGTGTGCAGAAGTGACTCGGATTCGATTCTGGTGCGTGTTCCCGCTCCATCAACGGTGCCGAACGCGACAAATAATGCTGAAGACAAGTTAGTTTCAGCACATGGAGAAAATGGTACCATTCATCTCGTATCATTGACTGGCGGGGACGACCTGGAATAACGTCGTGAATGGAAAGAGACGAGATTCAAGGCAGATCATTTTTTTCCGTCGGGCTGGCGTCCACTCCAAAGTAAGACTTTCTTTTTATTTCCATTCGAAATGCAAAAGAGAATGCTCAGTGAATTATATCTCAAAGCTTTGTATACTCCGAGTGTATCTCTCATGGAGCACTTCTGCTGACTTACACAAGCGACAAGGCTGAGACTGGTCTGCCGTATCAGCTCGGCGCGCTCCCGTCATGGTTTATGGATGGTGGTTAGGACCCACCCAAGAAGCATTTGCTTACGGTAGCGATGAAGTCGAAGTCTCCTAGGCCATATGGAACGTCGAACGTGCTTTCGATCTTCAAGCACGCAAGACTCTGGAACTCCAGTAGAGAGTAAAAAGCGACAAAGAGCCAATCCCTTGTTTCCCGGAGACGTCTGGCGTTCCAAGAATGTAGCAAATGACTACCTCGAATTGCGTCAACAGGCCCCTGACACCTGTCTCACGTACTTGTCCTTACCTCAAATACTTGCCGGTACCCGGTTTGACGACCTCGGCAGGTGTGACACACGTTCCGGAAGGTGGAACATCAACGACTTCAAAGGGGTCAGCAAGGTTGGGGGTGGTAGATCGGTCGTTGAAGAGGGATTCTCGGAGCAGTGAGTGCACGGAAGAAGCACCAAGACTTTTCTCATGACCATTGACCACGAATCCCATTTTCCAGTAAAGCGTTCGGGAGTCCTGCGATCGACAGTGGATATGGCGAATCTAGTGCCGACTCCAGCGACGACGAGTGGTTTCTAATGTAAAGTTGACTCTTTGTCTCTGGCCGTCTCTAGCTTATGTGCTGAGGAAGACAGACGATACTTCCCGGTCAAGAGAGGTCGTCGGCCAATCAAATGATGGGGGAGGTTCTCCGTCTGAAGACGACATCTAAATGCTATTATACTTGCCAGAGGTCCGTGGAGTCTTCCGCCATGGTCGCGCAGGTCTACTTCCACGTCGCGGTACACACTGACTTACGACCAACAACAGCACATTCGCCGTCATGCCCAGATGAGCGCCGTGTAACAATGGACGAGAGAAGCTATTTCCATCTCTTCCTTGGAGCGCTTCTCCCCCCTCTCGACTCTAACCACGACGATTTCGACCTCGACTCGGACGTTGATTGGGACTGCTCATCTTTCTCTATCCGCTCACGGTCACCATCGCTCGCACGTCCTTGCAGTTGCCAACCGCGATGCCAACACGTCTATTGCCCCTCATCTTGTGCCCAAATGGCACTTCTCTCACGTCTTGGCTCGTGACACAGAAATACGCACACCACGTTCTCTTTCATCTCCCCCACCGCGACCTCATCCCCCGATAACTCATGAGTGCTGGTAATTCGTCTCATGCACTGTCAAGTTGTTTTAGGTGCTGATTGGCTGCTCCGTAGCTAGCAAGTTCAATGTGACTCTCTGCGAGTGTCCTCTCCACCTCCACGTACTCTCCTTGGCGCTCAACGAGTCCCGCACCACCATCCAACGTGTTCATTAGTTCTGTGAGTTTCGTCTCTTGTTGATTGGACTCAATACCTTATCTTCATACTCACGCACGTGCGTACCATGTCCGGGATTTTCTAGTATATCCTGCAGGTTCGGGCCACCTTATGGTAAGTGCGTCATGCCTCCCGACTCGGTTTACGCATCTACATTGTCACCCGACGCATCAGCAAACCAACCCTTGTATTGGCAGACCTGTACAGACACTACAGAAAACTACAGCAAGGTACCTAGTAATACAGATCTGTACAGAAAAATAGGGGAAACCCAACTCAATAATTTTAGTATTAATATAGGCTGAATTTTTTATAGGCTATTGTCTATATATGTATAAGCTTCTCAGAAAATTTTCAGAGGTATAGATATAAATGTGGTTGTGTTATGACTCAAATACTTTCAACCAAATGTGGCTGTGTAAAGGTCTGCCCACTGATGATGAAGAAGACCCGAAAGAGCGAAAGCACCCATGATGAACCCGACTTTCCCAAAATATCTCTCCGGCGGTTTACCCCCAACCTCCACAAAGATTTCGCGAAGGAGTTGATGCCACCGTTTCCCCCAGAAATTATTGAGTGAAGTCGATAGCCAAGGGGAATCGAAAAGGGGAGGCCATTCCGAAGGATGTTGCTGGAATAATATCGTGAACAACACTGCATACAGGTGATACATTGAGTTGACGAGAACATATGCGGCAATCCCAGTAAGCAACGTGATGACTGAAGATTTCAGGTATCGCTCCGGCGCAGGCAGCGATGAGTCGAAGATCGTACCACCATCTACTGCTCCATTCAAGTTGAAGGTGTCACGTCCAAGCCAGAGAGTCATTTTCCACAGGATGTCGAATACGAATGCCAAGAAGATGAACTGACAAAAACAAAGCAAGGCAAATATTGGTCGGGATTCCACTCGGGGGTACGGCGTGGGGATGTACATGTTTTGAGGCCTGTTCCATCCAATTCCCCTGACATTTAAAACAAGATTCGAGGTGTTCCACATCGTGGAAGAGACGGCGTCACTCTTCATGTAAGTATCTTCGTTTCGATCACTGGTTGTACCATTGTCCACCTTGAAAATGGATGTTCTAGAGTATGGCTCCTGTGCCAACGCCCATACGATGCTCCGCACTGCCATAGTAAACATCCCCAACTACGTTATATGGTTTAAGCCTGTGCGATCCTACTAATGAATGCGAACACCTACTGCTAGAGCTTGATTGAGATAAACGTAACATGGGTGATTCCACGATAAATCCAGAGACATGCTTGCACGGAAACTTGACCAACACACTATAGGCAGGAGTGCGGTTTGGTAAAAACACGTGTGGGGTAATTGCACCAGCACGGCCATGACATAGAGACTGAAGATGGGTGGTAAGAGGATAGTAATGAAGGTGTATGGGGTCAGAACAGCTCGGTCGAAAGCAAAAGCCTGTTGAAGCATGTCCGGTCGCCTGGTGCAGGAGTGAATATGCGCAAGCCCGGCAGGTAACTAGTATCCGTCGTTGAGGAATTTATATGGTTAGTACGAGAGCACTGCCTGCAGCACGAGCAAGGAACAAAAATAAAGTTCCCACTGTCCCAACCTTGAAATGTTTCATACTCGGACGGATTGGGATAATGGACCTTCAAGTTCCCAGTGCCTTGTAACCCCATGTCTTATCCGATGGCGGCATACTTATTGCCAGTCCAACGGGCCCTTACAATCGGACCAAGTTGAGTACTAAGTTACAAGGTTCTAATTGATACATCAACGGCGTGTTAAGGATAACAGTGACACTGAAGAATCCTTTGACACGGAGAGTAAGTAACTTGAAAGGCTATCACACAATCGTAGCCAATTTCAAGCGAATTTTGGCGCTTGTAGATAATGAAAATTGAGAGAAAACACTGCAAGACTTACAGATTTAAAAAGATTGGCCTCAGTACCGTTAACATTCTGTGTAATCGAAGCTTAGAGTTGAATATCTTGAACACTACGCAAGGGTTAAACCGTTCGGCACTGTTCAGCATCCGACTTCCAACACTGAGACACTAGGCAGACGAGAATATTTAGTGTCAATTCATGATATCTGTAGATAAACGTAGTCAGGTAAAGGGACGAAAACAGAAACCGCAAGGCATCTATATATCGTAAGGTATTTTTCTAAGCTCTCCAATTCAGAAATAGTAATGTAGTAGGCCTGTAAGACTCGGGGCCGAACTCAAATCCAAAAAAACCTAACTTTGCCCAAGCATCCACGAGAGCATTTCCCCACAAAACAAGCCAGAAACATACCCACAGCCAACCGATGAACCCACCAACTCGTTTCCCAGTAGCCTTTTTCCATGCAACTTCCATCACAACTCCGACGCCTTGCATGACGAAAAATCCCGCTATTGAAAGGTGCGCTCCCTGGCCCATTCCCCGCGCTCCAATGTCATGAAGAAGACCCGAAAGAGCGAAAGCACCCATGATGAACCCGGATTTCCCAAAATATCTCTCTAGTGGTCTACCCCTAACCTCCAC
This sequence comes from Leccinellum rugosiceps, assembly GCA_038089755.1. Taxonomy (NCBI): domain Eukaryota; kingdom Fungi; phylum Basidiomycota; class Agaricomycetes; order Boletales; family Boletaceae; genus Leccinellum; species Leccinellum rugosiceps. Next base: position 214 of record JBBPLL010000391.1, on the reverse strand, counting down.
AAAGACTTCGCGAAAGTATTGATGCCACCGTTTCCCCCAGAAACTATTGAGCGAAGTCGAAAGCCAAGGGGAACATCAGCAAACTACCAAAAATCCCCCAGAGATCCACAGAACCCCACAGAATTACCACCAAAGCCACAGTGCATCCCAGATGTCCACAGAAGCACACAGCATTACTACCAAAGTCACAGTGATCCCCAGAAGCACCCAGAAG
>JBBPLL010000390.1:0-27090 GCA_038089755.1 Leccinellum rugosiceps | reverse complement strand
CGTGCGTTTACTTACTTTGAGCATACATTGCGTGACTTACAGCAAATATCAGCAAGAATCCCAGGCTGGGTATACTACCCTCAGGCTTGCCATCACGTTTCCGACGCGGTTGTGTTGCTGCTCATCAGGGACGAAAGAGGAATGATCTGTCCTTGCTCCTTGTTGTGTTAACTCGGGTACTGCAGGGCCCATCCGCGAATGTGCTCCACAGGATTTGCTGCATACAGGTGCACACTGGCAGAGGAATGTCTCCGAGGAGAAAAAAAAAACAGAGAAAGTTGGTGAGCGCGGACAGCTGAGGCTGCTCATAAGCCCATGATCTTGTTCATCTGAAGTCTTCGCTCATCAGCGAATCAGATAAGGGCTTGGTCTGCTCGAGAAAGTCCTCGCTGCGTGTAGCGATCTTCGAGGGGTGGCAACAGTGACCGTTAGCGCACCCTGGCGTGTAGCGAGCGGGTGACTGAGCCTGCGCTCGTTGCGTTTCGGTGCGCATACGCCCGCGGGGCGAGTCGAAAGGGTTGCCCGGTCTTCCTCTTCCCCCTCGTCCTCATGACGGAACACCGTGACGCCAGGCAATGTGTGCGTCTGCTTGTCATGGTTGAGTTGACGCTCAGACTCAGATTCATGTCTATCTTGACTACTAGTAGTACCTCGCGCTCGTGTCCCTCTACCCCTCGCGATGGACATGCAATGTCGCATGTCCGTTGCCGTTTCCGTTGCCGCTCATAGCTATATGATGGAAAACTGAAGATCATCATTCAATAAGATCATGAAGCTGGTCTTCCCCAGCTCGCAAGTTAGTACCCTCTACCCACCATGCCTGGAAGCGGATCAAACAATAGGATCCGGAGAGTTGGCTAACTCCGACGAGTCCGAAGAGAACTTGAGGGATATATCTCTGGGCTATCCTGACCCCGTCACCATCACCTCAATGATGGTTTATTCACAATACCCTCGCTTCAACTTGGCATGCATAATACGGGAAACAATTAGTTCGAATACTCCTGTCAAACAAACACAACTAGCTACAAAAATACACGTAATCGGAAGATCGAAATCAGATATCGGTACCCAACCTGTCAGCAAACATAGTAGTACTACTGTTACACGGAAAGCAAGAGGGGAGCCCAGAACCACGACGAGCGGAGAAGGATAGCATGCAGTCGGAACGGATAACGGTGCTTTTGAATAGGGTGTGAGTATAGTCGATCTCGATTCTCGAAGGAGCACTTCCAAACATAGGCACAAAGATGAGCAGTCAACCAGAAGCAGCGTATTTGGCGCAACCACCGTAAGCTGCTTGAGCGTCGCCATACAGCGTTTCGAGCAGGGACCTTTCTTGTACGCTGAGCCCATCCACCTCCCAATCAGACACAGCGAACTCGAGCTTCTCCTTGTTGAGGAGCCGCCGCACGATCGTCTCCTTCCATTGCCTCCAGACCTTCGTATCGTTGGGAAGAAGTTCATTAAGAAATTTGAGCGGTTCTGCAGGCTGCAGAACGAGAAGGGCGAAAACGACGGTGGTTGTGAATGTGCCCAAGGTATACTTGGTCAAAAACGGCGTCTGGAGTACACTGTTGAACAGGATGTCCCTTTGGATCCTGTCCTTGTCCAAAGAGGCCAACCAGGAGTTGTAAATCCAGGAAACACCGAGGGAAGCGACAAAAAGAATTTGACCAAACAAGGAAGCTTGAGGGATAAGGAGCAATTGGGCGATGAATTGGATAGTAAGAAGCGCGGAACACCATCCGATGCTTCTTAACTCAGCCTCACTGGAGAAGCTGAGAGAGAAGCTCCCACGGGTGATAGAGTTCACGGCACCCTCCGCACCCTTGAGCAAGACGATCTCCTTGCCTGAACCTAGGATACCATCTCCAAGAGGTGAACCCATAGCGGGAACTGGATGTGTGAACTGAAGCCTCCCTGAACCGATAACCAGCGAGGCAATTCCGTTCGCGAGGACACCCAAGAGGATCAATGAGAACGCATACCAATCCTCAAAAACACCACATGCAACACAGCCGGCGAGGCTGACGGCAATGGGTATGCTGGCAAAGATAGGAGTGTAAGGGTTGATGCGTTTGGGATACATGCGGGCTGCAGGGACGTGACTGAGCTCGACAACAGTGACTCCAACATTTTGTGTCTTTCTCCCCTCGACCACCTTTCCGTCCAGAGCAGCACATTCTTTCAGAACGAGGGAAGCCAAATGGCCAGTATCCTCAATGACGGTACCCGAGTGGGCGGCTCTGAATTTGGGACCCTTGGTGATATCCAACTCCACCAACTTGGCGGGATCAATTTGAACACCAGGGAAAAAACCGTCGTGAATCCTTGACTTTTCGAGGAGACCGAGTCGCTTGGCAATCTGGTATGATCCTGGAGAGTTGTACCATCCTAACCACCGTCTGCTCTCGTAGACATGGACAGTGGCCATGGCTGACACAGCCTCGTCGCCACCAATAACGCCGGCCACACCTGAGGTACTAAGGGTGAAAGGAGACGTGTCAAGTGGCAAAGTGGGAGCGACCATCGAGCGAAGAGACTGTATGCTAGGAGTGTCGAGAATGTATACGTCAGTGCAGTGGAAGATGCAAAGAAAAAACCTACAAGGAAACCATCGATGACATGATTGAGTTTATACAACAAGTTTGGTGTTTGGTTCGTGCTTGTATTCGAGGATAGATCAGAAAACTGTAGGGCACGAGAGCAGTATGAAATGAGGATTCGAAGTTCGTGAGCCCAAGGGTTTATGTGCTGTTCGTCGTGCGGCAGCCTGTGGTTTGCACGATCGTTGGTCGATAAGCTTGGTAGGCGCTAGTACAAAGGCGTGGGACCCCGGGAGCACGCTCAATCACACCATTCTTGGCTGCTCTCCAATGTGATCCACTCCATTCACCAAGGCACATTAAATCGCATTGCCTGTGAACCATCATTGTAAATTCAACCCGACTTGATCGGACATTGATACACAATGCATGTTCTTTCACTGGCAACATGTGCCCCGACAACGAGAGGAACTTGCTCATTGTGGGGGAACACGCCCCTCCGGCAGGCTAGCATCTCAAATGGGTTAGCTTTTGCGGAAACTCACAGCACTCCGTCTGGTCTCCACTGCACTCCATGTCTCGGAGTTCGACGATCAGTCTCCAGGACTGCTCTCCACTCCTCCCTGTGAATCCCAGAAACTGACACTTGGTTACGTATGTACCAAGCGTAGTTGTATACGTGATGGCCACTTAGTGGAGGGGTTGAGTGGCAGGCATGGAGTGTGGAGTTACCGCACTGGCTGAACCAGTGACCACGAGGCAAGCATAGATTTCCACTCGGAAGGCGAGATGTTGCATAGCATTCTCACTGATGTATAACAACACGTTCTTGTGGCAAACTGGAGTGGAGACCCACTACGTCATTGTGAATCCCTGGAGCCCATGCCTGTAGGCGGTAATTAATACCTGGAGTGCCATGGTGGAGAGGTAAATACTTTTTGACCATGTAGTCCTCGTTGACACATCACCTTGGGCAGGCAACCTGAACGTGTTCGCTCAATGAATGCTCGATGATTATGTGGATAAAATCGCGTTTACAGACACATTTAATAGACTGCTCAAGGATTTTTTGTGCCAGAAATGCAAGCCAGCCAACCAGGCAATCTCCGAACAGTGGACAAACTTTGGTGATTTTCCAAGTGTGAAATTGCAGCCATTTACTCAGGAGCTGACTACCTATTCACAGTGGTTTTCTGTTTCACTTTCAATGCGTCGACTTTGCACCCGGATCTTCATGTCTAATCCACTTCAGCTTGTAAGACACCTCGTTGCTCCAGCACGACATGCTGTGGTATTCTTTCCGTCGTATCTGGTGATTATGGGTGATGGTTCAGGGTTCAGGGTAGAAATGATACTGATGAAGTTCTAGAAGTCCAGGCATCGTGTTTTCAAAGATGACGTGGATGATCGAATATCTAAGATAAGGTATTGACATTATGGGCGGCACGTTTCATCACAGTCCTTGGGCGCGCTTAGAGGTCCTAATATATGCATTCGAGATCTGTCCGGTACTCAAGCCGTTGCCATAGTGCTGGGATGCTGGGGTAGCCTTCAATGATAGAGATTTGCTCAGGCTGTCCTTCATCCTTCGCTCAGGTACTGATCACTTTCCAAAAGCATAGGAGGGTAGAACAGAGAATCGCTCTTCAAAAACAAGATTATATCGGTGCAATCTTTGCCAGTCGCCAGAGTCTCGTTAGAATCGCGGAGAGATAAGTTGTGAGTCGGTTCGCGAAGCATGTGAAGAACAGCACTGATAAATAGCCCAGTAAATCTGTAACATAGACATGGTATGATTTTACAGATCCAAATGAGACCAATATGTATTATAGCTTGCACCACTTTTAGCGGCCGGCCGCACCTTCGACTCTATTACTTATTGTACTCTGGCACGCGACATCCGAATCGATGCACCACTGGTGACGTCAATTGGCACAACACGGTTTCGCGTGACGAGGCTGTCCCCAATCTCATCGCCCATCCAGCATGCCCAAACCCAGGAGAGCAGCTCGCGCCAACTACCGGTAGATCTTTGGGCCGTTCCACGTCTACTCGTAATATAGGTCTCCGAGTTGAGATTCCTCGGGGAATAGGACTTCACTTGCCACTCTTGTTCCACCGTCGGCTACTTCGACCGTCACCCTGTTCGAAATGGAAAGCACCTTTGAACCTGCTGCACAGAGCACGCCTTGCGACAACCTGAAAGCATACCCACACAGCAGGAAATGCCAGGAGGCTGCTACCAATTCTCGTCACCCTAGCTTTTTATACTGCAAGTCCGACAACAAAGCCTCCTCGCAGACTCTTGCTCTCCCGGGAGGGAATGAAACCACTCGTACGCAAAGTGGGGGCATTCGTCCGCTTGTCCTCAAGGGTCGTGCTACGAACAAGGGAGGCGACTCGGATGTTTTCAAACCTCCTGGGACACGAAGTTGATCCTAATCTTGTGAGCAAGGGCCTAAAGCCTCTGCAACTCACGCTCCGAATCAGCCAAGGGCAGGCTTCGTAGGGACGTCGTACTACCTTCCGTGGTCATCGGACCGCCATCGACCACCAACTCTAAGTCGGGATCACTTTATGAATACCTATGAAGACTTGATGCCCTTGCATTCCTTCATGAATGAACTGTTGAAGACTGTCACATTGTTATCCGCGTTTTTGCTCTCTCGAGTTGCTTGTGTTCTTCGTCTTCGGACTCGAGGTTGAGTTCGACCCTGCGCTTTGTGTACCTTGGGCATTGAAACAATGTCTATACGCCCCTCCCTTATATATTCGGCTCTTTATTCTGTTATATCTGTCGGCATTTTCACCTCATGCTTACCTCTTGCCATTTACAACGCCGTGTGCTTGGAATTTCACTGTAGTTCGGTTTCATGATCTCGCGCGATGGCGCAAGGGAAAAGAGAAGAAAGGAAGTTCACTTGCCTACATCTTGTCGTCAAGGAACGATCATTATCGTCGATGCAATGTCGAATATTTGAGATAACGTCATCGGTCAGTCAGTCACAGGCAACTCATTTGATAAAGTTGATTCAAATGGGACTCAGGAAAATACGAACTTATGTAATGGGAAAGTCCTTTCTTTTTTCTCTCTCTGGTGGAGAATTACGATTTCGAGCATGCAGGTTCTGAAGGAGAGTAAGGAAACCTTTGTCTTCATGATTGATGGAGCGGGGCATCCCAGGCGAGGCAGCGTCCAAGCAGGGACGTACTATATAGCGTTGTAGCCAGTCCTTTTGTTGCCATCCTCGCATGTTACCATAGGATCCAAGGCTGGAGCGCATCTCCACTTGGAAACTAGGACGATCTCGGATAGTACTAGCATCCATTAGTATGAAGGGGATAAAAACCTCCGGTTAAGTTGCTTTTACTATCATACCAGTGACGTATCATGGATCGGGGATCAAAAGGTACTTGATTAGTCAGCATCTTTAGATCAAAGAGCTGCTCGTCCATAACTTCAGCCTGCCACTTTATACCCTGGCTCTCGCTCTACGTTCACTAGATTCATTGAAAGTATTCTATCGATTTTCTCAATAAACGCGAGCTCTTACTCTTTCGGCTTGCTCAGTCTCAGTGGTGACAGGCACCTTCTACCACGATGAAAACTGAGTCTGAGACTCCGCAAACACCCACCCCGGCGCAGACTCAGCCTGCTACGCAATATACTGCACAGTGGGGTACAGCACGTGCGCCCCCGCTCCTCCTCTCTTTCACTTGATCATCAATATTTATTGTTTCGGACGGTCAGATATCCCCATCGACCCGGCACTTCAACAACAATCTCAAGTGGGCACGTCAGTCAAACATACCCTTTGTCGATTCAAAATTTGGTTGTAATACTGAAATAAACGCCGTCCAGTACGACTCCTTATTCGCACTACCAATACTCGCAACATTATCCCCAGGCAGCGTACACGCACTACCAATATGCCTCTGCGATGAACACGGCGACGCAGCAGCGACAACTTACTGCTACGACTTCCGCTATTACGAATACCACAACGAGTGCCACTGCAGCTGCTACCAGTGGCGTGGATACTGCCGATGTGGCTACGTTGAATGATGCCCTTGGTAGTGCTGGTGTAGACCTGAGGGTATGGACATCCCCCCTTTTTTCGCCCAGTACGCATTATGACACGTTTCTAGGCAGAAGAAGAGAGTTTGCAACGGTCGTATGACTCTCACCAAGCATACCGCCCTTTCGAGGATCGCTCAAGGAAGCAACTGACGACGCCATCCTTTGACACCCGTTTTCTTGGACCGACGATGCGCAGCATCGGAACACAGCACAAGATTACCAAAGTTCCGGAGGATTCTGTGAACTACCTTGCACTTGCTCTCCGAGCTCGACTACAAGATCTCATTGTAGCAACGATCGCAGCTGCTCGTCATCGTACTGATGCGCAGTATGACAAAGCGCCATCCATGTACGAGGACGGTACGCCAATGTGGAGTGTTGTCGTGCGTAGCGATCTGGGGAAACAGTTGGCTGCTCTGGAGAAGAGCGAGCGGGAGGAAGAGATGAAAATTCGCAGAGAACGCAAGGAACGGGCCGATCTTGCGGCTGCACATGCCGCTAATTTGGCGGCGCAAGCTTCTGGAGGCGGAACCGCGATGGCTGTAGACGAAGAAGACGCACCCAAGAAGAAAAAGAAAAAGGAGGGACCTGGTGTCACTGCGAGGAACATGTCCGAAGACGTGCGCAAGAAGATGTCGAATGCGGTCGCCAGTCAAGCTGCAGGGCTAGGGGGAAAATATGCGTGGATGAATGCGGCAAATGCGCCTACGACAACGCCGAAACCGAAGCCAGCTGCTACCACACCTGCGGCTGCCGTCGCGGCACCGGCTACGACGTCGACGCCGGCAACAACAACTGCGCCTGTGGCATCCACCACCGGTGGGACGTCGTGGGCTCGTCCGTATGTATCTGCGAAGAAGGCGACGACGTCGAATCAAGCTCCCGAGGAGGACAATAGGATGGTAGTGACAATCCGGGATGCGATGTTTGTGGTGGAGAGGGAAAGAGGACATGGAGGTGGGCGTGGTTCTGCTCGAGGCTGGGTCTGATTTTGGCAGGAACGAGATCGCGTATTACATTATGCGTATGACTTTCATACCGATAACCACTGTAACTCGTAACTTGGCGTTGTGTTGACTTGTTTAGCAAAAGCCTTGGAAATAAACATGAACAAATAGCCCGTTGTATTCGAACACGGTGAGCGATACGCGCATAGGACCGCGTTAACATGTCCGGAGAGTCTTCGCAGCGCTCGTCGTTGATTGATATGTGAGTTTATGATTCGAGTAGTTGGATTTTTGTCTCACTTATATTTATTTTGTTATAGCACATATCAACAGCTACACTCATTTCTCACCGGACGTCGTGACGGAGGGTCGGTGGAACAAATATCCCAAAAAATAACACCCCGCATTTCGCAAATTCGGGATGTCGCAAACCCTTATGGAAGTCCAACACTCGCATCGCGCAAAGCCGTGGAGAGTGGCTCAGTCACGCTGCCGGACGGATGCGTCTTGCAAGTAGACGACGTCTCAAAAGAGTTTTCCGTTGCACTCAGCTCGCATTTCGAGATCGACGAGATCCAGGCGTTCATTCTACTGCGCTCGTTTCTCTATAACGAAGGTCTATCAATAAACTCCGGGTCAAGCTCGGATAAGAGCCTCGTCGAGGAGCTCATTGTCGCCGTCACGCCATTCTACTATTCCGAGCGCCTCTTCCTTCTTCGTGTCCTCATACCACTCTTCCGCGCCCAGGAGAATCCTGCCGATCCCATACACGCCCTTGCTACGAAGAATCTTCCCAATATTCTCCCAGATGGTCCCGCCTTTGCCAATTCACTTCTTGCCGAATACCTACGGAGCTCGCAAGAGAGTGTGCCCAATAACTTGAGCGAGGATCCGAGGGCTGCGTCCCGCTGGGCCAAGCAGAATTCTAGAAAGCAATTGGCAATACTGGAAGTCCTTTTCTGGACAATGTGGGGGTATGTCTCATGCGAGGGAGAGCTTGTGGCGAAACTGCTCGAAGCCGCGTATGGTACGAATCTCGGCTCTTCGCAACCAAATTCCACGCTGCTTCTGGACGAGGAGGGTATGCAAATTCTTCAAGACATCGCCGGTCTCTGGGTTCTTATCACTGTCGAGATACTTGAACTAGAAAAAATTGCTGAGCCAGATGGCATTGAAATATCTGCGTCGCCCGCAGACAAGACATTCTACACTGCTTCTCCAGCCTTCCTGACGCGGATACATCAACTTGTGACTTCTAATCCTGGTAACCAGCACGCATGTGCCTACTTAGGTTGGGCTTTTGTGCTCTCTCGGATAAGTGCGAAGGTCGTGGATATGAAGGAAGTTCCTGATTCCTATCGCTCCTTTCTTGATTTGATCCATACACACTCATCACGCGGCAAAGAACGGGAACCGACGCATGTCCTCATGGGACGTGTGGCGTTGAGCAATGAAGTGGGCTTGTTCAAGCTATTACACAACTTGTTGACAACTTCGCCACTGTTCGTTACTGCGGTCGCTTGGAAGACTGATTCAACTGTAACGGACCCCAATGCAATCGCATTCCGCTCTGTGTTAAAAGGTGGGTAATCGTAATCGTAACTGTTCAGGCGGTTGATCTGTTTTAAGGCTTTCTGGTTGCTGTCGTGGAGCTTGTTCCCGTGGAACTCATCCCAGATTTCGATTCGCTTGTCGAGGTATGGATTGCCTTGTTCGGAAGAAGTGAAAGTCGGTCTGTGGTTGGTATATGTCGTCAGTTCTGGCAGTTCGATTGGCGCCAAGGAATCGCACGACGGGCCATCATTGACGTCGCTCGATCACGCTTCCCGATCCACTTTAGGCCTCTCATCAGGCTCCTATGCGCCATGACTGCGTTCGGGTTCCTCGACACCGATCCTCTCTGCGTAGCGTCATCCGCGGAATACTCTCAGTCTGTGGACGAGGAAGAAGAAGGTGAACGAGAGATCTCCGCTCGACACGTCTTCTATTACATGCAGAAGCTCCCGACCTTTTCACTTGTCATTCCGCTCTCGTCGTGTACGGGCCCTAATGCGGTCTATGAGCGGGTCCAATATGGGCGCTCAGCCTCTGCCCCTGGGTTGTCATACACCAACTCTCGTGCAATTCGGTTACCTGGTGGCTCGACGATGCCCCCGCGTTCCACAGGGCGGCTGCTTAGTGGTGACGGTGGTGATTTCGTCGCTTTGTGTTGGCAGCACGAGTACAGTGGCTGGAAAGTTGTCCTGGATGTGCTCACGGAGTACGTTACTCGGCGGAGCATGTACGCGAGTACAGTGGACTTGTATCAGGACGTGACGTTTGGGAGAACGGGTCCTGGTTCGTCGCCCTTGGCGCTAAGGCTGGAGGACGTTGGCATGGAGATTGGGGAGGGAGGCGATGAAGCGCTTGCAACGGATGCACTCGACCTCATCCGTTGCGTCATACAAGATAAGCCCGCTCTCGCAGAAGAGCTTTTGGAGTCACTCGAAACGGGCGAATCCACCTCCGCCCAAACAGAAAGCAAATCTGCGGACTTGGTGCAATTGACTACGACGATTCTTGAAGAAGCCCTCACTCGCTCGCAAACCCGCGGCTTTTCTCGTACTCAGCTCGTGACGTCGGCGATGAGCGTGCTCTCCGCGTTGCTTACATTGCCCAAGTACTCCCTCCGTGTCTGGCTTTATATCCGTTCTGCAACCGCACTCTTTGGTCCCAGCCAATCATCGGGTTTCGCAGCTGTCGCCTTGCCGGTAGAGAGAACCACAGGTCAATATACCATGACCCTCGCGTTGTTGAACCTCGTCCAGCAGCTCCTCCAGGAAGCGTTTGTCTCCGTGTTGTTAATTCCACCAGACAACCACCGCCTTCGACAAGTCAAGGAGGAAGTCCTCATGCGAGCCGCTAACTTCATCCACGGCGAAATTTGGGTGGAGCACTTGGGTTGGAAATACGCACAGCTTGGAGATCGTTTCGACATCGGCAAGCGGATATCATCGTTCTATGCGTACATCCTTTTCCAGTCACCCCCTACCATCAGCAGTCGACCATTCCCTACGTTAAGCCAGGCCGTCATTGACACGTTCCTCTACAAAGCCACCACTTCCACGATCAATCCATTGGTATCGGCCATTGCATCCAGCCCTAACGTTCTCGGATCACTTTACAACGCAAGGAGGTTCGGAGACGTTCGCCGTTTAATATATCTGCTGGAGTCGCACCTACAACTTGCGCACTCAGTCCTGAATTACAAACAGGCAGCTCCCATCAACAACAAACCGTCACTGCTCGAACAAGCCCTTTGCGCAAAAGTGGCTGGAGGTGCAGGTTTCTCTGATTCCGCAAGAGCCCGGGTAGATCCAGTGGACGTGCTGGCCACGTTCGTGAAGGAGCGGGACGTGGGTACCGTTGTTCCTCTGGAAGCCATGCGCGTACTACATGCACTGTGCGCTTCTCTCTCGCTAGCGGTACCTTCCCCTCCCACGATCATTGGTCATCTCTCCAACCCGGAGGCTACGGTTACTTCTTTGGTCCGCATAGTGGAACATCCGTACGAAGAGCTCCCTCTCCGAAGCGCCGTTTGGAGTTTCATTTCGCTTGCCGTAGACAAAGAGCCAGCTCTCTCCAAGCTACTTGTCACGGGGGAATTCATCATGCCGAGCTCCAAGGGTAAGGAGAAGGAAAGGGAGGGGGACGATACGAAGAAATCGAAGAGCGCCCTAGAGATCGCGATCGAGACCCTCGGCCATTGGAAAGATCTTTGGGAAGCCAACCCTTCGCTCCTGGCGTCCGTACTCTATTTCATCCACGTCGTGTGGCAGCATGGTTTGGAACACCAATCGGTGATCGACGCTGCCCGTCAGAAGACAAAATTCTGGGAGCAGATCGCGGCTATCGCTCGGGAGGAGCTGGGACCAGATCCAGATTATACCGTCGAATCGTTTGTCTTGGTGGACGGTGACCGACAGTCTAATCTTCACCAAGCAGTGTCCGTCCAGGCCTATCGCGGCATGGTGAAGTCGTACGCTATCCGTATCATTGGTCAGGATATATTCCTTCAGCCAGCTCCGAAATGCTCCTCCGAGCCTCTCTCCAAACCGCTCAGCTATACTCAGTTCATTCCCTCCTTCAAGGGCGAAGACCAGCTCAACGATCTCATCCTCGAAGCTGCTTCTAGCTGCTACGATCCCACTCTATACGATAAGCTGTCCGAACAACTTTCACAAGGCTCCCCCGGTCTTCTACTTGAGCAACTTCAGTTGCAGGACCCAGTCACAGAGCGGGAGTTTGGTGACAACTTTACGTTCTCACCGAAGTTGCTCAGGAGTAGACTTCAACAGTGTGTTTCGGATGAGAATGATGTCGAGGTGATTGAGAAGGAAGTGTTGTCGATCAACCTCAACCTTTCTTTGGCGCATGCGCAGACTGTGATGGCAGAAGCTTGGCAATTCTTGTTGAAGCAGATGCTACCCTTCCTCCGCGTCGAGCAAGGGACCCGGTCAAGCTTGCTGGCGTTGGCATCGACGATTTCCGCGGCCCTTGCTCAGGAAAAGAGACGAGGAGACATGATGGCGACGATCCACGGGGTGCGGCTCAGTCTTCTGCTCTCAGTTCTCGAGGTTGCATGGTTCTCTACCACGGATACGGATCCCGAGGTCGAGTCATTCATGACGCTCATCGTTCATGTCCACGAACTATTGCACAATGAAGCACAACCGCCTTCCGCGTCGTTCCTCGGAAAAGTATCCGTTCCATTCCACAGGGCCCTCCTACAGATCCTGTATTTTTGCGTTCGGCAATGCCGAAATCTGGCCACTCGTCCCAAAGTCGTCAACGCGGCGAGGCGCTTGAAAATTACGGGACTTCTCGAAGCCACGTTGAACTTGGTCGTGGATGCTCTCCGGCTTACGCTTGACTCCGCACGAACACGCCTGGATCTAGATCTCGATCGGGACATGGAACTCCTTGTTGCCGTATTCGAGCAATGCATCAAACCTGATGTCAGCGCATCGTCGCTGCCGTGGCTGACGCGGTGCCAGGAGACGAACGTCATCAAGTCTAGCCTCGAACTGCTAGTCCGTACGGACATCGCCGGCCTTTCTGATCTACCCCTGCTTCGAGCTCGACGAATGCCGCTGTACTCTCCTCACATCTTCCTGTTCCATATGGCCTTGGTTAGCATCCCTTCCGGTGCGGAGAGGTTTGCAAGCGAAGGAGTAGTCGCGGCATACAGCAACAACAGCATCAGCGCAGCCGTCAGTGATGGTCTCATCGACGTCACATTGCCCGAGCTACCTGGGGAACGCAGTCCAGCGCATAGAGCGTATTGCCACATGCTCTCGATCGTGGCTGGGGTGGTTTATGCGTTAGGAAATCAGCATCATTTCTTCAGCGCAGACGCATGTGGTATGATTCAACTCTACGGGAAACAAATCGCGCGTACGCTATCCTGGAGTATCGGCGACCCCATCACGCTGCCGTTGTTGGAGGAGATGGAGCAAACTATCAATCTATTCCATGCTGTGGCAGAGAGCATGCCAACCACGATGACAAATCCAAATCCAGTGGTCATGAAAGTCCTCCGCGTGTTCTCTGCGCGTGCCCTCGTGTTCCTCCAGCAGTTGAACTACGCCCTCACGCATCCAAACCACCTTGCTAGGCTTTTGGAACCCGTGACCCCTGAAGAGCGAGCGGCGATGGAGAAGGAGCCGATGGACTCGTCTATGTCCCAACTCGACATGATGGATCTGCGGAAGCACCCTCTTACGGCGCGGTTAGTTCATATGATGTTCAGGCTGTGCAGCTCGATCGTGTCGACGCTCGTCAGCGTTAGTCGGGCGTATGACGTCCTCGTGAAGGAACAAGACGAATGGCCTCCGCACGAGGCCCTCATTGTTCCCGTAAGTTATCATGTCTTCTATTTGTCCGCTTGTCGCTTTTTTTCTGAGCACCTTTAATCTTAGCATTCCAAAGTCGTCCTAGGAGAGCCAACATCACTAGGCACACTACTAGAGTTGGCGAACTGCACCCTCGACGTGCTACGGAGTCTCGTCAGCCGTCCAGCTGGCCAAGCGCTTGTGCCTTCCACCTCACTGAAAGACGTGCCGCTCGACGTGCGTCAGGCTACGCTCACCGCCCGACGGACCCTCGAGGCGCTCCTCGTGTATGCCGTCACGCAACTCGCCGTGTGGCTCTCCAAGCCCGACTTTGATCCTGCGGCGACGGACGCGGAGGCAGATGAACATGGTCATAGCCGCGATACACAGTTGGACGTGAGCAAGGGAAGAGCACCCCCAAGGACGCTGGCGGAGAGGCTGAGAAGGGGCATGACGGGGGAGATGACTGCTGATCTACAGGCGCTACTGACGCGCGCTAGGCCTGTACTGGCGAAGAGCGAAGAGGAAGAACAAGCGGCGTCGTCGGAGAGAGGAAAGGATCTGACGCAAGTGTTGTCGCGGTTTTTGACGGAGCGGGTTGTCGGGTCAACGTGATGGTGTTTGAGCTGTTTTAGTGATACGAAAAGGCGCCCTAATCGCTTTCTCTATCTTTTCATGTTGTGTTATTGTACTACGTACTGCGATCGATGCCGAACTCCTGTTCCAGCCTGCTCGGGTTCTAAGCACATGGGTACATACTTGGTTGTGTGGACACTTTGTTCCGCCACGCCATTCGTACCAAGGGAGAACAAGGTTCGCTGTGTTTCAGGTGCGCTTTATCAAGCTAGAGTCAAGCGGTACTAGTGCCATGGCATAATTTCTTTGCTTCTACACGTAAATGAAATGATGGGAAGGGATTTGAGATTCCACATCGCAATACATCCGTCATATTAACTACTTCGGGCGAGGTAGATTTTTAGCTATGTATATGAGCTCCGAACTGAGCGCGGATACGTGTGGCGTTAAGGTCTCTTTTGTTGTTTCTCGTATGTATTAAGTCATTGTATTTCCGCCGACCGTTTCCAAGTTGCTTTTGTCCGCCGCTGCTATCCTGGTGGCCTGGCCATCAAGGTGGTCACCGAGATTTTCCAGGACCCTTGAACTTTGTAATACTGTAAGTATCAGATCTGGGTATCGTGACGGATCTGACTGACCCTTTTTTTTACTCAGTCGTTTGATGCTACTGCTAGAAGTCTACACTCTAGACGTAATAGTCATCAATGGATTCAGAAGCTTGATGCATCATGCCACTGGCATGAAGCCGTTCATGATGGCATTTTGTTATTTTACGTCCCGGAGAGCGTCCCACCAAACTGTAACCTTGCTTTCTGATCCGAAGGAGATTTGGTATGGAAGGTAGAAGTTGGGCAGGGGATGGATGGCATCCTTGCGCCCCAGTAACATGATCCAATGGTTCTCCATGACTCGGAGTTCCCTGTGGAATGCTATATGTTAATTTTTCCTCGGCCAGTTCAACCCCGTCGAAACTAAATGGATTGTTCGACGCAGAATTTTGACGTGGGCAGCAAATAATAGGATACCGCACAAGAGGTCGATGGGGGCTAGCGAGGCCCTGTCTGTCCATGCAACCGGACGGAGCTAAAGACATCCGAAGGTGCGATCCCTGGTTGTGGTACTTGGGTGGAATGCCGACAAAAGGACAGATATGACGCAGAACGCGGAGCTAATAACCGGGATGCGGAGATCCGTTTGCAGCAATGTTCCAAAGGAGGCTCTCTGCGTTCATTTTTGACGTGCCGCTACTGCAACTGACGCGTTCGCCCCGCGGTACGCTCAGCAAAGTCGGGAACTCAGTCATTATTTTCCCGACGCAGTTCGACCCGTACGGACATGCGAGGCTTGACATGATCGCGACTGTACGGTGATGGGTCTGTTATGCTTCACACCGTAGTGAGACTACTCGAGGCACTGGAACGGATGCCATCCTGTGATGCAAACCTATACCTGATTAATGTGGGCTTTTCGGCTTACCCCGGCTAGTCGCGGTCTCCTTTTCTGAAGGTGTGCTCGCAAGCTTTCCATTTACATGAATGAGTGGTCAGTTGTGCGCCTGCAGAAGACTTGGAAAGCACGGAGTGTGCAGGCATGGATTATGTCGTTCTCTGTACATTATGCAGAACACGCCACATTCGATCCAGATGGCTGGGAAATAAATATCATGATGATGAGAACGGCTATCAGCACTGGGTGTCGTATCGTATCTGAGGAGCACACGTGGTACTAACTTCGGGGTCCGGATGTGATCGAAATGAAGTGTGAATATAACAGGACAAAGTGAGCCTGGCTGAGCCTGCACCATATCACAGATATTGCTGGCAACGAATATCGATAATCGATCAAGCTTCAAGTTGATGTGCCTCGACATTCGACGAAAAACTCCGGGCAGTTAGAGTTTTCCAGTGGTGCCAATAACCCTGTTCCGAGATAGCGGAATCCTCAACGTATCGATAGACTTTGTCTGTGTTGGAGCACCAGCCTAAACGCACTTGTTTCACCACTGGGTGGGGCTCGACTTTGATGATGCGAAGAAAAGAGAAAATAAATTCGTTTACATAATTTGTCTGGAAACTAGCGGCAGCCTGAAGCTAGTACGGGAGCTAGCCCCCACTGTTCGGCCCACATCAATGACACCAGGGGCAGAGTAAGTGATCAAAGTTCGGTTCCCCAATGTGAAACAATGCCACGGCTCATTCGTGGTCAGCACAGTCGTCCAACATTGATCTCTTGACCAACTTTTATCAGTCGCGATGCCGCGCGTTGTGGACCTAAGGGTCAGTTCTATTGGCAACGATCAAGCTTTCAAGTCCGTCGTCCGTCGTTTCTTGCGACTTTGTGGCTTGTCACTATGTCGTTCTTTTCCGTAGATATTCATTCCAAACAGCATGTTCAAGAATCGTCCCTTCAAAGCAGGTAGAATATTGGCATGCTGTATCCTTGAACCGGAGCTACCAGACCCCCCGCGGTCATCCAAACGAATTCGTGCAGAGTCCAATTCTTGCTGTAGCGCCGCAGAGCGTCCTCTGGTTGGCTCCAAGTGTTGCGCTTGCGCTTCCACCCCTTCCATGAATCCCCTGCCAGCTGCGATGCTTGGTCCATAGCTAATACCGGTACACCATCACTACGATCCCGTGTCGTGGGGATGACCCGGAATTCCAGGAGAACGTTCGACTGATCTACTCGAACCATGCGGGAAAAAAATGCTATCCTGCGCAGGTTCACTCCCTCTCCGAGTCTGCACGGGTTTCCGTTTTCGCCACAATACACAATATATAAACGGCCCGAGCCTCGGGCCTCTCCATCCAATTTCCCTCCCTTTTCTTATTCATGCCTAACGTTCCCGCTCCCGCTCATCAAGCACTTGCCTATCTCCACGCCGGCGACCTTCCTGAGGAAGTCTGGCATGCGCTGCTCCGGATCGAGAGCACTGCGAACATCGTTCTCTCATTTGCGAGGAAGGCGTTGCACTTTTCTCGCGATGGCGTCAGCCAGCAATTATGGATCGTCCTGTACGATGACACAGACAGCGTCGAGTTTGTCTTGTCTTGTACCACGGGGCCATTGGGAACCTATCCCATCTTCATAGTTGCTTGCAAGCCGTTCGCTCAGCTTGCGGAGAACACAGCCGGCGATGGGGATCTTGCCGACTCCATGTTACCGCTCGTTCTTTGCCTGCTAGAGCACGTTCCCCCTCAGAGGGCCTTTTCCGTCTTCGCCATCGCGAAGGTGGCGAGGAGGTTCGCCCAGATCTTTGAAGCGCTCACTGGCACCCAGCACGGCATTCGGATTCTGGACACCCCATACTATGACGCCACATTCTCCTTCTGTACGCGCGAGACGCTTAGAAGGCCCTCCGAGGCCGTGGCGTCTTTCGGGGAGTCTGAGGGCATCACAATCGCCCTGCGTCGTGCGGACATGTCTCATCTACGAGAGATCGCAATCATGTGCCGACAGTTTTCTGAGACTTCGGTGAGCCCCTCAGTGACGCTCCGCGCACAGGTTTCTCACATAACCTTCATTCTTCGTGTGTCAACCAGCCGCCTTTCGTGCTCGACCCCGCCCGCGCGGAATTGGAAGCAAAAGCGCTGATCGCCAATCAGCAAGTCTGGGTCCACTTGGTCCAAAAGGAGGACCAGGCCCCAGAAATCGCATGCTTGGTCGCTACAACGCGAGAGTCAGACAATGTATCGGCGGTCACGAAGGTGTTCACTGCAGAGGCTTGGAGGGGTCGTGGGTGCGCGGCGCGGCTCATGCACCGTGTCTGTCACGAGTGAGTATTAGTCCATCCTACTAGCTGGTGTCGTGATCTAACACGGATCCTCTTTTCTAGTCTTTTACAGAAGAAGAAGCGAGTCGTTCTTTACGTTGGGAACTCGGATGAGTTGGCGCCAGCGCGTAAAGTCTACCACAAGATTGGCTTCCAAGGCCTCAATCCGCAGCAAAACCAGCGGGTGCCCGGCGTGGAGAGATGGATTGAGGTCGGTTTCGCAAACACCGACCTTGGGTACTGGTAAATTTCATTGGTTCTTTTCTTTAGACTTTAAAGTTCTCTGCTTTTTGGACCCTTTTCTCCCCTTTTCTTGACTGCCAGAAGAATATTGGTAAATTTCATTGGCTCTTTTATCTAGACTTCACGAATTCTCTAATTTTTTGGCCCCTTTTCTTGACTACCTGTATCACTTCCCTTGGTTTTGGAGACATCGTGTAGCATAATTGGTTACCATGCACCATTATTCTTGACACAGCTTGTATCTAATAGAATTTGCCTTTAGATATTATATCCTCTTTCGTGTAGATGAGGCGGTTCTCATAGCGGGGACTTGACTCGTCTCCACATGTATCTGTTCCATCACTTATAATCAAACAATTCCATTCTTCAGACCAAGCTGAACCATGCTGTATTACCCACCGTTGACTGCGCCCCCGGTTTCGCAATGGTCAATTTTACTACAGCATCACAACGTAAGAACCTCGGCGCCGGTCTCGGTAATTAGTACCATGTGCTCAGCTTGTGCGCTGCGAGCACAGTTCTGCAGGCCTCATATGTCAGTATCAACAAATCCGCGACGTTCGCGGACTTCTATATCAGAAACTGGAACGGTTACCTACCTCGGTCGATGCAGTCCATCCATCTGGGAATATCCACACTCGGGAATTCGTTCCTTGGACGATGCAGGGCTACAGGAAAGGAAGGGGGGGTTGCGCGCACCACGACTTTTTCATTAGAACAAGACAAACAGAAACAGGGGTCAAACAGAAAGATTTCTATACCTCGATCGTAAAACAATGTCCGGCGCGCATGGCCCCCGGTTCTTCGTTCACTGCCGAGAGATATCAGAGATGGGGTGTGTAACACAACGAAGTGGGAGCGTACATGTGTGGTATATCCAAGGAGGCTGATGGAAGACTTTGCCGATACCGTGTCCGGAGAATGAATTGCACACCGAATACGGTGTGTCGCGAATCAGTTTGTGGATGGCCCGACCGATCGAAGAGAATGGGCGGCCAGGCCCGCAGGCGCTAATCCCTGCCTGCAGGGCTGCGTGGGTCATCGAAACCAGGTCACGTCCCTGCTGGTCCTGCAGTAAGGCACTCAACTTGTCTGCAACCACAAGAAAAACAAGGCAATACGCACAACATTACCGACGAAAAACATTTGCGAGGTGTCTCCGTGATAACCATCCAGGTAAACAGTTACATCAATGTTGATGATATCGCCGTCTTCGAGTGGCCGACTGAGATTTTCGTCAGCTCTCCATGGCCAATGGCGCGAACAAGAGACGCACTTGTCCGGTATTCCGTGTGCGACCACGTTGTTGATGCTCGTGCAGCACGACCGAGGAAACCCCGAATATAGCAGAGGAGACGGGTAGGCATTGCGGGAGATAATGAAGTCATGAACTGCCGAGTCTATTACATTGGTGGTTTCCCCTGGCTGTGTATGTGGATATGCAGGAGCAGGGGATAGATCAGCGCACCGTCTTTCAAGCCATCAGACTCCAAACAAGAAAACCGATACGCACCCGAACAAGCGTCCCACAAAACTCGCGAACCTCTTGAGCTAACTTGGCAGAAGCTCGGACTTTGGTCTCTTCCTCGGTTCCGAGTTGAATCCGGCTTTCATCTTTGCAAGTCTCCTGGAAACGTTCTGTGCTGGAAGAGCGACCGGTTGACTTGTCTTCTGCGAGATTTCGTGTATATGGTGGGCTAGCAATGCTAGTTGGGACAGTGCGAGGGGTAATGTGTGATACGCCCCAAACGAAGGGTTCCTCGGGAAGGATCACACTATAATTTCCGAAAGATACCTCTTCATCTGACTCGATATGTGTCGAGAATAAGCACAAACTGTTCGCGGGGTTGCGTTTCGGAGGACGACTCGGGATTAGCGGGTGTTTTGCAAGTCTCAAAGGCCTTCGATAAACCTTCGAAATCATATCAGGTTCGTAACAGAACAGGAAATCCTCGACTCCCGGACTTATCGGACTTTGAATTAGACTATGACAAACTCAACGGTCATCATTGGTCCAAGTCCAAGACCTGTACGGATTGGTGATCGACGGAAACTGGGTCATACACGAACACGTCCGAGAAGAAAAAATGAAACAGACAAAACGAAACATACTTATGTACCATATTCGATCAGGGAAAACTCAATTATGGCCGCCTTCGGTAAATTGGCACGTCAAAAATGTTACATGGGTGTACAATACGTAGCGGTGAAAGTCGTTGTAACTTGCCTCACTGCTTAGTACCAGTCACGTGTCTCGTCCTATATATGCCCGATCTGCCCATACGATAGATCATCAGTAGATCTTGTACCCGTACGTTGTAGTCGCCCTATAGAGCGTGGTCCTGTTCTTTGTGCCCGCCCTTGGTGTTTCCGCCGTTGGCCACGGTCGGCTTCCAGTCGTGTTGTGTCGCCGTTATCGAGTGTCACGAAAATTGCGCCACCAAGACATTTGGAGTGAACAAACTTACTAAATCAGATGAACAAATACACGTAAGATTCGGACAGAGGTTCGTGTGTGAATCGCGGTGTTAGCTGCGCCGCATGTGGTGGTTAGGAAAAACATCTCTGTTGGCCTGAGATTGATTAATCAACCAGTTGGTCAGTTAGCGGGGAGTGAATGAGCGCGATGCTTACCAGGGTCTAATACCAGCCCTCGACATCTGGAGTATTGGAAGCTCAGGCCTGATCGCTTTGCGAGGCCCGCATCTCGCGCTCTCCATGTGCTACGCGAGCGGCATTGATTGCGTGAAGGAGTGTGCAGCGCCCCTGCCAGCGTGGCTTCTGGGCAAGCAGCGACTCGAAACTCGCCTCGTCAGAGTGAAACCTGGGGATGAAAAAGATAATACATGCCAGTGGGGGTGATCAGTCATGCATAAACGAGCAGGGGGAACCATCTGTCGGTTGGATGAGAAGACGAGTGAACTAACCTGTTGATAAACTCGAGGGCGATCACAGGTCACTGTTAGTACTTGGACGTGAACAGCCGATTGTTACCGCGGGTCTAAGAGTGCCAGCCCTTGAGCGGAGTGTGGAGGCCGAGCGCCGGATCATCTTCGTTCCAGTGCTTGACGATGTCTCGCCAGGACTCGCTCTTTAAACGGCGGCCGCCGTCGGAATTACGGACCGGCCCATCCGGTATGAACAACCCAGGAATTGGAAGCGGCTTGCCGCGGGCGCTGGTGGCAGAAGCACAGGGCAACAATGGACTCGGGGTCGAACCAACGGGCGCACTCGGGCTGCTCCTCTCTGGTGAGTCGGCATGAGTACTATGCTGCCAATGAAAGCCTGAAAGCGAGGGGTGTTGTGCCCCTGAGAGCGACTGATCCGCCAGCGACCTAGATGTCTGGGAATTTTGAGTGGCAGGTCCTCCGTTCTAAGTAGAAAACCTCGTGACTGAAAAGGGGGAGCACGGAACAAGAAGCACTTCTCTCGTTACGAACGCCGACCGTGGCTGTTGCACAGGAGGAACCCTAATACTACAAGGCCTCGTCCCGGACTCGGACCCTTCGGCCGAGTTGCTAGTAGGGACAGCGGCAGCCTTATCGACAGGCGGTGTGTTTGTCATGTCAATAGGCGCTTGCACTGTAGCGAGTGCAACCACGAGGTTGGAGATGCTATCCGCTAGCTTGTTGACGGCGCCACATACCTCCTGCATCTGAGTCGTCAAGCCTTCAAGGTTAGCGGCTAATGTGTTCATCGCCAAACGCAGGCCTTCCAGCAAATTGCGATCGACGGGCGCGGCTCCTCCTATCAACGGCACGTTGGCATTACGCAATTCGGGAAGATTGTGTTGGGGTGCGAGTGCGTTGCTGTAATCTGTGCAGGTGTCGTCACGGTAACGCGAACGAAGCTCGTCGACCTTGATGAGGTGTCGGACGAGACTATCGCGTACCAAACTAGATGAGCGCGTCATCGTCCTACTACTATAAATTAGTATGCGTCCGTGGTGCCTGTGTCTAGACTCGAGAATTGGGAGTCATGATATTGTGTGCTGGGGTAGGTCGAAACGTCAATAATATGGTCAATTTGTGTGAATTGTGAGTCGTACGAAACTTGAATCATATGATATTGTGTTCGTACCTTTGATCTTTTCCAGGGGCCAAACTCGGCGAGGGGAATCTACCAGGTAGATTCTCTGAACAGGAAATGATCACCCAAGGGTTGCCGCTCGGCACCCCCACACGTTCAAGTTCAAGACATCCAGTCGGAGGAGGTTGATCTGAGTGAGTCAGCATCCAATTTAGGTCAATCAGTCGACCAATTGATCTCGGCCGCCCTTGAATTCGACCATTACACTACCGCCGCTTCGCTCGTCTTCATGGCCCGAGGCTGGCGTCCTATTCGAATTTCGTGAATCACTTAGCATGATATGACATCACAACGGACTGTGATCGTAATATGAATACATCGGCACGGAAGGGGTGTGCACACATATAAACTGGGATTGATAGTTTCGCAGTGCAACTGAAAAGAGACCATCCAAGCAAGGCAGATTGTACTATGGGCAATGAGGGAGAGACATACGCACTCGAGCCCATAGGATTGGCCGCAAAGAATCTATGTTATGAAGTGCATCGTCTTGAGATCTGCCGATCGATACAAAGAACAACAAATCCTTGCTAAAATACCAAAGTCCGAAGTTCCGTCAAAGTGAAAACGGGAAGATGATAAATCTACAATGGCAAGGAATCCCGATTGAGGTATATCGAGCCGACGAAAAATGCACAAGAAACAAGTGCGAGTGCCACACCACCCGACCAAGCACGTCTCGCCTGGTCGATCTCGCTCCCGATCGGCTGGAAGATAATGTTGGCGGAAGAGCCCCAGCTTATGGAGCTTGAGTTGCAATAACAAGAGTCGAAGGCGTTGGCATACTGGGCGGCTGAAATGGAGATAATGCCGATCGCGTTGATGACAGCGAGCAATTTCCCTGTCCACCTGAGCAAATTCGCAATGCCAGAAAGTATCCGACTCGGAATACTATACCTCCGTCTCGTATGAATGTGGTGATCATCATTGGAGTCGGTATTAGGTAGTACGACACTCTCCGCTGAGATATTAGGGTCCTGGGCGTTCCTGACTAACAATTGTATGTTAACACTGGAGTCACTGGATGGAATATTTGTAGGGAGCCCCGGAGGTGGGGCTGGTGCGCGTTCCACACAGCTTTCCGTATCACGGGCAAGCAAGTAATTCGCCGTCAGATGATCTGCATAGTTATCCAGTAGGCTAGATAGCACCAGTAGGACCCATATGATAGTAGATAGCGACCCGTATATCAAGAACGCGAGCGAACGGCATCCAAGTCCCTAGGAGGGGCACATGTTCAGTAATATAGCTATGAGACTTGGCAAATCACTCACGGCTGTAGGAGTGAACCAGAAAACAAGGAAGGCGGCACTCGTCGTCGCCCACTGCAGCTGCAGCGACATCAGTGATGCCACCACCATGTTGAACAAAATGCCCCGGGGCCAGAAAACTTTAGCATTTGAGTATTCGCCATCATTGGGGAGACAGTACTCGGTGATCTGTTTGTGATTTCCCAGTCTACACTCGCGCGGAGCATCGCCATGGACATCCTCCGTAATAGGCTGTCCGTCAAGACCTCTTCGATCATCCCACTTTCGCCAAGCTGCGCGGTAAAATAGCGCAGTCACGTAGACGGTATGGGACCATGGCAGCACTCTTGCATAGTTGAACACAGGAGGAATGTTGGACTCGTCTGAGGAAGTGATTTCTTTGCGAGAATTCCAGTCTGGACTGGGAGTGATGGTCAAACCGAAGTTGGAGGTGACTAGGGTAGGAGTAGCGCTGGGGTCACGGGAATTTGGTTCGAATACTTGTTGATTTGCCCTGTTGTATGCGTCCTGCACGCGTTTGTAGTCGCATTTAGGCGAAAGAACCAACCAGCCAATGACGATCGGCAACAGCCAAAGCCACACAGAACCAGTACCTTGTCCATTGGAGTTTATGTTATCCGCGATATTAGAAAGGGAAGACGTGACAGTAAGCAGATAGGCAATGACCACCCAACCGATCGATGTTGCGGATGCAATTGACCATGTATGTGAGTAGTTGAGGTGTTCTGAAAGTGTGGACCACCATTGGTCGTTATCTGGGTGAATGACCAGTGACTCAAATCGGCCATCTCTTCCAGGATGAACACGTAGAGGGACATGTTGGAGACGGTTCAAAACCTGCACCACTGACCGGCGAACTGTAGCACTTGGATAGTCAATTCTCGAAAAAAGCTGATCGTTGAGCCATCGGGAATTAAGGAGGGTGACATATAGAGAATATCCGGCCAGGGTTGGTGAGCCAAGCGTGAGGATGGCAGACATGAGATTCGCTGTTCTGCGTTGAGAACCAAAAGGCAGCTGGGAGACCAGAGCAAGATATGGTAGGAGCCATGCAGCAAACTCCTGTGAAAAAATACTCCAGCTGAATGGCTCAACCCCCTCTCCACAATGGTTTTTGCAATCATTGACCGGCATTTCCATATAAATGGTATTGCTCAGGCTAGAGTTGAGATCAGTGATGCTGGCAGGCCCATTGCTTGTGAGGAGGTATGGAAGAGCAGTTGCGCTTGAAAGACCATGAGGGCAATTCTGGTCGGTGGTAGCACAGCTTATCATGTCCACCAAACACTGCGAGAAATTCAATGCTCTCGAAATCATTGGGCAGAACAAGACAAGCAAGATAGTAGAGGCTGGAAAATATAATCAGTTAGATGCTACGTGACCCAACATAGCAGAACCACCTTTCCAGTGACATTGTCCGCGCATGTGTGAAGGAGGGGATGTGGTAAAGGCCATCCATGCGGAAGGCCTTTCATATATACATTCCAAATTGCTGTGCGACGACAAAGACTACATAGCACTTGGACCTGGACATTGAACATTGGGACTTTGAGACACCGCCTCTGGCACCATCTTCACATCAGTTGCGTGTCCGGTGGCCTGAGAGGTAGGAGGTACCCTAAAATGTTGTTGTGAGATTTAGCTTCAAGTTAGTTTTGCAAATGTGAATCAGTGTCGCTCGGTCACCTTGTGTGAACATGAATGGCTTGCAGCCACTGCCAGGTGACTTGAGCAGCTGTACATCGTATACGATGTACTGACTCGGAGGCGGCCCGGAGGTTCGCACGTAGTTGTGAGCCGGGGTGGCAGGGGTCCATGCGGGTGTTGCAGGTTAGGTTTAGCAGCATGCGAGTACTAAGTAACTAGTCCATTTTCCATGATAGAGCACCGTCGCGCGCGGGGGCCTTTCCCTTTCTTCCTCCTGCCTGGTCCAGCGGTGCCTCAGATGAGTAGCCTGACTCAGTGCAGACTGCCCGCACTTCCTTGGGCCATCATTGAACGTTAGAACCTCTGGTTGTGCCTTACATACTCTAGTATGCTTACAAATTCCCTTTCTGCCATTCGCCCGCCGGCTATCTGTGCTCATCAATGCATCTCTGAATCCACGGTTTCTGATACACACCTAGTAGCCAAATGACACGCTGGAAAACGATTGTCCGGCGGCCGCCTGATCAAGCAATCAAACCACGGCATGGGATAATATATGTATATGTAGTACCTCCTATAACTGACCGCTTCAACTCGAACGCCGCAGCGCCGGGTGCAAATGTGACCAATTCGCTATAGTGAATTTGCCGATGGACCTCTGCCCATACTGTACGACACGTGTCACGGTGGCACACGAAACAGCAACTCCATAATGCTATCTGCTCCACCCCGACGAGTGGCCCTTAGTCGAGTATCATGGTGACCTCAATGATTACTATGGTAACGGGTAGGTATTCACTTCCTTTTCTTCCCATCTGATTATAAAATTTCTTCTTCATCTACTGAACACGTAGTGCCAGCATTTCACAGATACGGAAACGAACTCGGCCCGGTTCAAGGCGTTTGTTGGATCAACGAGTTGCTCGCACGGCTAAATAACTTGTCCAAGACGAGACTCAAACCAACCGTACCATCGACGATTCACCTGCTACATTCCCTCTCAATCGCTAACTTCACTCACAGCAATGAAATGATATCGATTTACAGCGCCATGGTGTTATATAACCGGTCCCAGCCCCTCGACCCGCTGATGCCTGGACCGGACCCCCATCGCACTTTGGTCGTTTCACGCAGGGTGTCCTCTCGTGAAGGATAGTCACGAAGAAGCTGGTATACGAGGGAAAGCAGGACGAATACGTCCGGATGGTCTCACGTTCCGCAGTGGGGACAGTGGATAGACTGTGCTCGCTCCCGGATCTCGTGGCAAGTCAAACATTTGCACGGGAGAGATTATGGCCGTTGTGTTTCGCCACGTCGTAAGGCCTCGATCGACCTTGCCCAGACAACGCTGGTTCTAGTACAGAATAACTTGGAATACAAACTGTCACCGTTACCATGATGTTTGACAGCGCATCGCATCGAATGAATAATATCAGTGGGCACGACTCCTTGCACCTTGACATGGGCATATTAGTAGGCAGCAAGCCTGACTTTCGTTTCAGACAACTGCGACGACGAACCCGGAGATGGTGTCTCGGAACTGATCCCAAGTTACGATCACTGATACCACGTTCAGTGAGTGACGAGAGAACTTTCCCGGTAGAGGGGCTGACTGAATGTGCCCTACTGGTGGTATTGTGGTCTGAGGTCGCCAGCTTAACCTATAATTCTGGATCATTCTGATCGAAAGCAAGAAAACTTGAAGATTGCAAGCCTCTTAGTACTCGTCTGCGCTTACATAATCCTTTTCGGTTGAATTTGCATCTAAATATTTGACTATCGAGACTTTAGAAACGACATATCCACTCAGCACAATGACTTGGAAAACGGTCCGGTTACACCTCCATCTGTCGTGGTTACACGAACACCCTCGTGGATCGAGCCCCCGAGCGACGATGACGAATCCGGTCAAGCTTCGACATCAGTGGGCAGACCTTTACACAGCCACATTTGGTTGAAAGTATTTGAGTCATAACACAACCACATTTATATCTATACCTCTGAAAATTTTCTGAGAAGCTTATACATATATAGACAATAGCCTA
>JBBPLL010000389.1:0-27220 GCA_038089755.1 Leccinellum rugosiceps | reverse complement strand
ACGATGTTGCAGGGACTGAGGAAAAGAAATACGCCCTTGGATCGCGGGTCAATCGTGTACAGGAAATGCGCTGGTACTATCACACAGCTTGATAACTGCGGCCCGATATCGGAGCGTGCGTGTTCAGCGCGAGTTTTATTCGAGGGTTTGAACGTTCTCGCTGAATGTACCCATATTTCTCTGTAGCTTCGCTGGTCCGACACAATGCGAACTTGAACACTGTTCCGGACGCCGCGTCTCTGCCACACTCAGAATTGCAGGTCAGTTGAACTAGACAATCGCAAACAGCAGTCGTAAGCGATCGATTTTCGGAGGCTTTCACCACTACAGTCAGAGTGAGTAATTAATTTGTCGTCGTCTTCGTTGTGGACTCGCCATAGTCTGTATTGTTGACTTCGACGTTGGTGCTGGCAGTTTCTAGAAGTGCCAGAGCTGGTTCCCAGTCAGCCAAAGGACTCCTAATCACTTGGCCGTGGTTATGTGAGCCTCGATCTTTTTCTGAAAGCTCCGATGGCTCGACCCAAAGTTCCAGCTCCTGCTTCCCCAAGATCTGCTCCCTGCTATGAGCATCAAAACTATCGAGATTTTAGCTCGTTTACATTCCCGTACTTGAGGTCTCACTGGTTCCCAGCGCAAGTTATGGCAAGGGTGATGATCTCGAGCTCTGCAAGAGTGAGAACGCCTAGTACATGTGGCTGGAGGCAAGCGTCCTTTGGTTAGGGTCGCATCGTGAAGCAACATCTTCATCGAAGACAAGGGTGCCGGATTGACTGCGATGCGTATGTGCTTAGCGCGGGATCATCATGGGATCGGCATCGTATCTTAAGATGCTGATCTTGTAATTCCAATAATGCAGTATCGTCTGGTTCAGATACAAATCCACGTCGCTCAGTTTGGTGAATTCACTCATTCATGCCAGAGCAAGGAAAGCTGGACGAGACGAGACGCATTCGGGTCCTTTCTAGGCTCTGGCCCTTGTGCGTTCCTGAAGCACGGAGAATGCAGGAGATCGTCTTCTGCACCAGATTCAGACTAAGTATTACTGTATATGATCATTTTGTTGAACATCTGCCCTCACTGGCTGATTTTTGTTTATCACAGACTGATTTCTGGTGGGATGTGTCACCACATTAGGACAGCTTCAGCACAAGTCAGACTACACGACCCAAGCGGATCCAGCCCATTCTGATGAAATGCCCTAGACCTCTGGAAAAAGCCCGAAATGACGAACATGTCCAAATCATCCCCACGCCTGGGTTTGGATGATGGTAATCGATCAATGCGCTGTCTTTGACCTCTTCCCTCGTTCTCACAGTGACTACCAAGTACTGCCCCAACTCCACGTTCTACAATTTCTTCAATTCTACAGTCAGGCTTTCCAGAGATGGCGACACAGAATGCAGACGGTTTCGAAAACATCCGTGAGAAATTCGGCCGCTTCAGGATCCTAATCATTGGGCGGGTGAATTCTGGCAAGACAATCATTCTTTGTGCCATCTGTAACTCCACCGAAAATCCGGAGGTCTATGATGGAAAGGGCAACAAGGTGAGATCGTGGTTTGACATGGATGGATGAGTGGGGTACCAAACTACTAGTACTTGAGTAGATTGATCTAACCCAAGTGGAGGGATCCGAATGGGTGAGTATCGCTATATAGTCAATGGTGATGGTGAACTCATACCGAGGTGCATTTCAATCAATGTGTGTTAGCGTGGAATGCATAATGTTGAGAATGAACTGGTATTCCGCAGCAATGAAAATTTAGTCTTCCATGACTCGCGGGGCTTCGAGGCTGGTTCTCAGGATGAATTCCAACAACTGAAGGAGTTCATTGCTGATTGTGCAAAGATGGTTTTTCTCAAGAAATAGATTCATGCCATTTGGTAATGTTTGAGCAGTTCAGCTTAGCTTGAAGTGGTTGTTGACCAGTTGTAGGTACTGTATCCCAATGGATAAACTTGAACGGGCAATCCAACGTTCCGAGGAAATGTTCTTTGATGAGTGTGATACTAGAAACAGTAGGTCCATTTTCGTGAAAGTCTTCTTGGATTATAACAGCTTGTCCAGTCCCTGTTATAGTGTTGTTCACCAAATTTGATGCACTACTGGCTGTAGCCATGAGCAAACTACCTAGTGGAGATCGACAACTGGCACGGGAGGAGAAGGTGGCAAAGGCCCAGATGCTCGTTAATGGAATATTTGAGAAAGCTGATATATGGGGTCGTCTCTCTGAATTGAAGCATGCACCAAAATACAATGTTCAGATTGCAGGTATGTATTCTCACAAGGGGTTTGGAATATAGATTTTACATGCATGGAAGGAATGCACAACTCGAATGAGGGGTGTACCATTCTACTGGAAACTACAGCAAAAGCATTGAATGAGGAGGCTCTCCAAATGCTATTTGTAACTGCACAGAAAACCAACATAGTACTGTGTATTAAATATGCAATTCAAGAGTAAGTAACTGAAAGTTGTGTATTCTTTACAGGCTGATGCTGAATCCTTGAAAAAGTATTATATCTGACATGGATAAGCTACATCAATCTATACTCCCTGTTCATAGCATTGACAGGATACATCCTGCAAGACTTGCAAGATGGTTTCCACACTTTTGGGTGAGATAGCTTGTACGTGAACAATATACATGGTTAATCATTTCCATCCCACTATGGGGATTGTAGAATGTGGGTTATTCATGATGCCAAATTAGTAAATTTGATCATCATTTAATGTATATCATTTATTTTGCTCTGGAAATGATAGGAAGTGAGTTGTGTATTATGAGATATTCCAGGGAGTGATACTGATATCCACTTATTGATTATTCACTTCTGTAAATGATAGGAAGTAAGTTTTGTATTACAGAATTTTTTGGTTGCTATCCATTCATTACTTTTTCTCTTCTGCAAAACACAGGAAGTGAGTTGTGTGTCTTGCAATACTCCAGAGGATGGTGATATTGATGTTACCATGGTCATTTATTGTTCTTCCTCTTCTGTGAATGACAGTCTGTGAGTTGTGTGTAGTTGAATGCTCTACTATTAGAATAGTGATGCTGATGTTACCATGATCATTCATTATTCTTCTGTTCTGAAAATGACAGGTGGTGAGTCATGTATTGTGGAATATTCTAGAGAGTTGTGATGCTAATATTGCCATGTTCATTCTCCATTCCATACTGCAAATGACAGAAAGTGAGTTGTATATTCTAGAGAGTGGTAGTGCTGATAATCCTGTGCATCCATTATTCTTGCTCTTCTGAAAATAACAGCTTGTAAATCATAGCTGTGAAATGATCCAGAGTCATAATGCTGATGATGCCATGTTTATTCATGTTCTGTTTTATCTGAAAATGATAGGGAGTAAGTTGTGTTTCATGAAATGCTCCACAGAGTAGTAATGCTAATGATATCTAATATTTCATTATTTTTCTCTTCTGAAAATGACAGTTGGTGAGTTGTATGTTATACAATGTTTCATAGTGCAGTGATGCTGATATTGTCATGTTCATTCATTATTCATTTCATTCTGCAAACAATAGCTGGTAAGCTGTATATTATGCAATGTTCTAGAGAGGGTGATGTTGACATTACCATATACATTCATTGTTTATTCTGTTGTGAAAATGACAGCAGGTGGGTTGCATGCTATTGAATTTTCTAGGGAGCTGTGATGTCCTGTTTATTCATCATACTACTCTATCTGTTCTGCAAATAATAGTATGTGAGTTGTGTATCCTAGAATATTCTAGAGAGTGGTGATGCTGATGTTACCTTGTTTATTCATTTCTCTTTGTCTTCTAAAAATGTCAGCAAGTAAGTTGTATATTATGGAATATTGTAGACAGTGATTATATGCTAATGATCTCATACTCATTCATTCATTCTCTTTTGTACATGACAGCAAGTGAGTTGCATATTGTGGAATGTTCTAGAGAGTAATTATGTTTCTATTATTATATTCTTTTATTTTTATATTGCTACTGCAAACAAAAGTTGGTGAGTTGTGTGTTGTTAATATTCAGAGATGATGATACTAAGCATGCCACATTTATTCATTTCTGAAAATAACAGGAAGTAAGTTATACATCATGGAATATTCCAGAGAGAATGTACCATATTCATCCATTGTTTATTCACTCCTGATAATTAAAGAAAGTAAGTTGTATATTTAGAATGTTTCAGAGAGGATTTATTAGTGCTGATGATATCATGTCCATTCCAAATCATAGGAAGTGAGTTGTATATCATGAAATGATCTAAAGAGTGAAGATGCTAATGATACCACATTATCTCTTTTTTTTCTGTTCTGCAAAATGATAGCGAGTAAGTTATATATTGTTGAATATTTCAATTTCCAGAAAGCAGCAATGCTAATGATGCTATTTCATTCTTTGTTTATTCTCTTTTGCATATGGCAGGATGTAAGTTGTATGTTTGCAGAATATGGTGGTGATAATGATTCCTGGAATGGTCATTTATTTTACTTTCATTTTCACAAATTACAGTTGGTAAATGGTGTATTGTGAAACATTTGAGAAAAATGATGCTAATGATGTCATGTTTCCTCATTTTGCTTTCTATTCTGCAAATCACAGTTGATGAGTTATGTATGGTGAAAATTTCCAGAGAGTAGTGATGCTAATATTACTATGTTATATCACTGTTATTTTTATTTTGCAAATCATAGGAGGTGAATTGATTATTTGGGCAAATTTCCAGAGAGGACTGACACTAATGATGTTATATTAAATCATTGTTCTTTATGATCTGTAAATAATAGAGAGTGAGTTGTAAAATGTGAAATACTCTAGAGAGGTGATGTTGATGATGTCATGTTCATTTTTTGGTCTTTTTTTTTCTTCTGCAAATCACAGGAAGTGAGTTATGTATCATGGAATATTTTACAGAATAGTAATGCTGATATTACCATTGTCATTTATTGTTTTTTTTCTATTCTTCAAATGACAGTGAGTGAGTTGTGTATTGTTAAATGCTTTACAAGTGGTGATCTGATAATCTACTGTTCTTTCATTGTTCTTTCTATTCTGGAATGACAGGAGGTAAGTTATACAGTGTGGAATATTCCAGAGAGTAATGATGGTAATATTACCATATGTATTCATGGTTCATTCACTTCTGTAAATGACAGGAAGTAAGTTGTGTATTGTGGAACACTTCAGAGGGTGATGATGCTACATTATGATGCTCTGTTCACTATTATGCTATCTGTTCTGTAAATGACAGCGAGTGAGTTGTGTATTATGGAGTATTTCAAAGTGCTATGTTGCTGATGTTATTATATTCTTTGATTGTTCTTTCTGTTCTGCAAATATCAGTCGGTGAGTTGTATATTGGGAAATATTCCAGAGTGTAGGGATGTTAATGATTTTATATTCATTTCTCTGTCTGTTCTGTAAATGACAGCAAGTAAGTTACATATCATGGAATTCCAGAGAGTGGTAGTACTGATGTTACCTGGTATGGTTATTCATTGTCTATTCTTCTGTAAATAACAGTTAGTGAGTCATATATTATGGAATGTTTGAGATAGTGATATTGATGTTGATTTCATTGTTTTTTCTCTTGTATAAATGATAGTATGTGAGTTGTAATATGAACATGCCAGAGAAAAGCAGTGCTAATGATATCATGACCATTCATTGTTCTTTCTCTTCTGCAAATAATAGTTAGTGAGTTGTATTATTGTGGAATTTTTCAGACAGTGGTAATGTTGATGATGTTGTATTTATTGAATATTATTTTTTATTTTATTTTATTGTAAATGGTAGAAAGTGAGTTGTATGTATTGTGGAACTTTATAGAGTGGCAGTGTTAATATGCTATATTAATTCATTGTTCTTTTTGTTATATGAATGATAGCAAGTGAGTTTAATATTGTGGAATATTCTAGAGAGTGGTGATTCTGATTTATTTATTGTTTACTCTCTTCTGCTAATCAAGGAAGTGAGTTCTGTATTGTGACATGTTCCAGAGAGTAGTAATGCTAATGATACCATGTTCAATCATTGTTCTGTCTCTTCTGTAAATGTCAGAATGTGAGTGCATGTTTCTGAGAATGATAACTCATACATTTTTTTTTGCTCTGGAAATAACAGTTGGTTAGTTTTATATTGTGGAATATTTCAGAGAGTGGTGTTGCTGATATTATACATTTATTCATTGTTTATTCTGCTTTGCAAATAATAGCATGTAAGTTATGTGCTATGAAATATTACATTGGCAGGAAGTCATGATACTAATAATGCCATGTTCATTTATTCTTTTTTCTCTTCTGCAACTAATAGCGAGCAAATTATCTGATGCTGGATGTTCCAGTGAGTGGTGGTGCTGACTTGTGTTGTATTTATTCATTATTCATTTACTTCTGCACATGACAGCAAGTGAGTTGTGTATTATGGAACACTCCCAGGAGTGGTGATGCTAATGTTATCTATCTGCATTTATGGTTCATTCTGTTCTTTAAATTACAGAAGGTAAGTTGTGTGTTGTGGAATGTTCTAGCAGATGATCATACTGATAATGTTATGTTCTTTCTCTTTTGTAAATTACAGAATGTGGGTTGTATACTGTGGAATATTCCAGAGATTAGTGATGCTAATGTCACTATATTCTTTTGTTATTCTTCCATTCTATGATGATAGCAGGTGAGTTGTGTATTAGTGATAATGATATCATATTTATTCACTGTTTTTTTCTGCTATGGAATTCACAGTATGTGAGTTGTATATTGTGCAATGTTCTAGATGGCAGATAGTGGTAATTCTGATTATGTGTATTTTTTAAATCATTTTTTTTTTCACTTCTATAAGTCCCAAAAAGTAAGTTGTCTCTGTGGAATGTTCCCTGAAATGGTAATGCTGATCATGTTATATCCATTCCTTGCAAATAACAGAATGTGAGATACTGTGGAATGTTTCAGAGAGTAATGATTCCAATGTTACCATGTTTTTTCATTGTCCTGCATATAACAGCAAGTAAGTTGTGTATTACAGAATGTCCCAGAGAGTTGTGATGCTAATAGTGCCATATGTATTCATTGTTTATTTGTCCTGAAATCACAGGAAGTGAGTTGTGTCTTGCAAAATGTTCTGAAGATGATGACACTAATTATGCCATAATGGTCATTGATTGGATTTTCTGTTTCACAAATGATAGCAAGTGAGTTGTATATTATGCTAGAGAGTAATGATACTAATTTCCTGGCTTTACTTTGCATACCCTAGATTGTGAGTTGTGCATTATGAAATAAGGAACAGTGGTAATATTATGTTCTTATACTTCTCTGTCAATGATAGGAGGTGAGTTGTACACTGTGCAGTTTATCTCTTAGTCATTTTTTACATGCTCATTTTCACATTTACCTTTATCTTTACCTTTGTATTTACATTTGTAGATTGTATGTTGTTTATGTCATTATTGCCTTAATATCAATCCTGATGGAAATTTTCAACTTACTTATATCAGCTGGTAAGCTTTACATTATCTTAAAGGTACAGATATAAAATAGCATTATTTTTAGGCTGTGAGTTATATTTTGTTATTTGCTCCAAATATTATAATGATCAACTCATTTTCTATGCTAAAATCACAATAGAAGGTATATTTTATGGAATATATTGAGCATCAATATACTGATGGTTTTTCTTTATATTTTTCAGGAGGTAACATCTGATATCATAATATTCTCTGCATTATTTCACTAATCCTTTGATTATTGTTTACTTCTTATTTTAAAGGCTGTAAGTTATTGCATATTATTTCTAATGCCATATATAATATTAATTCTCCATTTGACAATGTTATTTGCAGGATGTAAGTTATATTGCTACTATTATATCAGATATCTGGCATGTATTCAATTATTATTATTTCATTACTCATTGCAGCCTGTAAGTAATAATTTATTATTGAATTGTGACAATACTTTACTTTCTTATATAGATGGTAAATTTGATAAGAATAACAATATTTGTATATTTGAACATGATTTTCTATTATCAGATCATTGTATGTGTATTTATTTCATTATACTTTTATTATCACATTTTATTTTTAGTCCAATATATATTTTGAAGAATCTTCCATTCCCAAGCCAAATAATATTGTAAATTTATCATGAATTTCATTCAGATCAATGTATAATTGAAATTTATAGATGAAGCTTTCCACATGGCAGCAAATTCTTCAAGCCCATATTGGTATATATTATTTTTCTTTTCCTTATATATATTAAACATTTCACCATACTATTTCTTTATAGATACATTACTTATTCTAGAGCATTCTTTTTTCCATCAAAATGTTCCTGAACCAGTTCTATCTGCTGCTAAGAAGTATAAAGCATCAAATATATCTAAGCAGGTGAAGTTAGCTATGAAGGAAATCCATCATCAGTATGGAAAAGTATCCAAGAAAGAAAAGGTAGAAATTATTTTGAATTGTATTCTTCAGAATCGGATGGGTATGTTATACATTTCTTTGATATTTTATTCAATCACCATTCTACTGTTAGTAATTTGATGAAACCTTCTACATCAAGTTGTTTCAAAGAGAAAAGTAGATGACAAGCAAGGAAAGAAAAACAGTTGTATTATCAAAAATCAATATAAATGCCTGATCTCAAAGTCACAACCATGCTGCTATATCATGGATGAAATTTTCATATAGAGACATATCACACAGATGACACATTGGATTATTGTGACTGGT
This sequence comes from Leccinellum rugosiceps, assembly GCA_038089755.1. Taxonomy (NCBI): domain Eukaryota; kingdom Fungi; phylum Basidiomycota; class Agaricomycetes; order Boletales; family Boletaceae; genus Leccinellum; species Leccinellum rugosiceps. The sequence goes on along the minus strand of JBBPLL010000389.1, from coordinate 18,483 downwards.
ATTAAGAGTCAACACAAGTAGTCTATATTCTATCCAAATTTACAAATTCAGGATTCTCAGGCATAGATAGTAGTGAAATGCTATAATCATCTCTGACATTTGAGAACAATAGTCAATATTCAGTGGCAATCCACTAATGAAATGATCAGGGATGCTTTATAGTATGTATCATGGAATAATGCAAGAAACTTGAAATGCATTCAAGACATCATTGTCTGCTTGAACAACAATAGCTACAACTACTAACACACAGTCAACACTGCACTTCTGAGTTGTTCACCTTCACAGCTGCTATAGCTTGTATCTCAACAAAGATACCATTGGTAAATGAATAAACACTAGGATCACCTGGAATGCAGACAGATGGCAGATCCTGGAAACATTAACATCAGTATTAACAGTGACATCAAAATGGTAATATCCACCACCACCCAATGTTTCCATTGTTAACTTTGGTCCCTATTCTATTGCCACTATTGTTTGCAATTGCAGCAATCACTGACTAACTAGTTCATAATTGTACAATCTGCCCCAACTTGAAGTCCATCTGCTTGTCATGTATGTAAATGAAAAGCAAATGATAGTAAGATAATAATATGCCAGCACCATATACCCTGTTGTGTGGGTAAACCATTACTGATTCATCAGTGTCATCAGGTTGGTCAGTATTGTCAATATTTTTCTTCCAAAAGTAGATGACTTCAGGTGAATAACAATGATACCAATGAGGTAAAGGTAATAACATCAGTGGGCAGACCTTTACACAGCCACATTTGGTTGAAAGTATTTGAGTCATAACACAACCACATTTATATCTATACCTCTGAAAATTTTCTGAGAAGCTTATACATATATAGACAATAGCCTATAAAAAATTCAGCCTATATTGATACTAAAATTATTGAGTTGTGTTTCCCCTATTTTTCTGTACAGATCTGTATTACTAGGTACCTTGCTGTAGTTTTCTGTAGTGTCTGTACAGGTCTGCCAATACAAGGGTTGGTTTGCTGATGAATTGACCATATTGCACTTGAATGTGACAACTCCTTTGAGATCCTGGCTGTCTAGCCTAGCATACATCAAAAGAAATTGAGACCAAGGCTCCAATGAGCAAATACCAGAGGAAGCATGAAAAGAAAATCAGAATATAGTGCTGAAATACAAACACTCCTTGGTATAAGGTTGAACAGATCAGAGCATCCTTACTTATTCATCTCTGCCAAACTCTTTTGCAGAATCTGATCTTCAATATTATCATATCTAAGAGTGGATGGAAAGGGGATCATCAGAACCTGGATATGATAGAAGTGAGAGATGAAAAACAACATAGTACCCCCTTGATCCACTTTGTGAGTTGGAGCTTTCCATTCAAGTTTAGTCTTGTCAAAAACTTCATTAACATCTCCATAAATAGCACAACTCATGTTTTCTTTGCCAACAAGAGGGATGTGCATCACAAAAGCTAGGACTGGTACTGTGCCCTGGAAAGACCAAGTGGCCTTGATGGAGTTCTCCTGCCTTCATGCCAGCCAGAAGCATAATACTAGGAACTTGAAGGCCCTAGATGCAGAATCGACATCACATTTGACAAACAGCTGCTCTAGTGTTCAACTTCATCTACACAGAGAGCAAATATATATATATTTGGCTCCACCCATTTCCTTGACATATTTTCAGACCAGCCAGGGAGAAGAGAAAATGAGATAGGGACAGAATGAGAACAAGGAATCCTACTTGAACAATGAGATACTATGTCTTTGGTCTCTGCCTTTTGCCAGTTAGCAACATCATCAATAAGAAGGATGACTTGCCAGTGGATGGTCTAGTGCAAGGTGGGTATTGTACTGGTCTGCACCATTGATATTGTTAGCAAACAAGCCTTGATTTCACCCCTGTCATTCTGATTGTTTGGCATCTCAGTTTCTTCTGTCACAACCATGATCTTGCTAGACAAGAGTGGGCAGGAAATGAGAAAAAGAGGAAGACACAAATGATCAAAACTCTTTGTGAAATAATATTGTCACATCTGCCCTGACGAGTATTTTGAGGCGATTATACAGGGGAATGGATCTGTGTCAGACTTCATCCAGGACCATCCGGACTCTGGAGAATGATGATGGGAGGGGTAAAGCTAGGGGATCCTGTCAGATACATCTGAGAGGGCATGTCAGTACGTGTCACACTGAGGAAAGGAGCATTACCTGAGACATAAATATGCTCGTGTGCGGGAAGACGTACTAGCAGCCCGTCGTGAGCTATGTACATACTTGTGGTGAAATGGCCTGGCAGCCAAGAATCTCAATTCGAGTTTCGCACGCTACTAGGACCTCAAGTTGCTCCAGACCCTCACCAACGTCCATCTTTCAAGATAACACGTGCTTCCCACCAGACGCGCATCGCCCGCGGCAAGCTCAGGCTGCTGCTCGAATGTGGCACCTTGTCGGACGCTCCGGCCCTCCTCGAAGGCGTGCTCGCCGCTGACGACGTCGAGGTACCCATCGGCTAGGCATGCCTGCTCGCGACGCAAACGAGAGACGGGGACATTACTGACACCCACGCTGCTATGTTGTTGAGTTGAGCGAGGATGGACTTCCGTTGGCGTGGCAGGACATGGCGAGGGACGCGAGCGACAGTTTGGAGACGCGCCAGACCGTGAGTTGGTTTTTATTTTTATTTTTTTCAGCTCTCTGATGGGTCGGATGGACGCTGACGCGTTCGTGCATGGATGGTTACACGTGTCCCAGGGACACCCGGATGACCGACCCGCTCTCGAACACGTCAAGGAGCTTATTGGGGAATTGGACCCCCTTGGTATTGAGCCATCTCCGGCAAAACAAACAGGGCAACGACTGGAACGAAGATGTAGAGATGGTATGATGGCATCGTGCCATAGCGACTTTTATTTATGGCTACGGGGCGTATGCAAATCGTTACAGTCATATCTAATAATCCAGATCTACATCATAACAATATCGTGATATCTTTTGTGATAGGTGAACGTTAACGTGATTCCGTGAACCAGAAAGGTGGAGAAATTTAGAGCCCCCCATCCAGCGAGTCGTGGTGCAATGGCAGCAGCTCAGATGATCAGCGCCGAGATCCGTTTATCGTGAGGCCCAGCAGCTCTAACTTCAACCTGCTCGACCATGCCCTTCTCCATGACCCCCGCTTCATCCTGCTTCTCCATGGCCTCCGATTCATCCTGCTTCTTCGTTTCTCCAATGCTCGGCACTGCCTGCCCAAGCCTCATCCACCTGAGCACCCACCGTCCCCCCGGTGCATCCTTTATGAATCTTACCCATACCCCAGGTCCCTCAAACAGCCACCTCACTTCCTCCAGTGGTACCCTCGTCGTCTCTGGCACCCCCAGCCACACATACACCGCCATCCCGAAGCTCGCGACCCCGAAAACCACATACGTCCCCCACCCGATCGTCACCAGCATCCGAGGCGTCACTTGCGCGATCACGTACGTGAACAGCCATGTCATCCCCATCGCAAGTGACATCACGCCTTGCCGGAGGTGGGACGGCGCGATCTCGGACCCGAGCACGAGTGGGGTGAAGCCCCACCCGAAGCAAAAGGCGACGCCGTACAGGTAGATTGCGACTATCGAAGCGTACGTCGCGGGTACGATCGTGGGTTGGGGGTGCACGGCGGAGTATATGCCGATCCAGATCATCGTGACAGCCTGTGCGAGTCCGCCATAGAACAAAGTCCGTTTCCGCCCCCACGACTCTATCACGAACGCGAGCACGATCCACACAAAGGCATATTTGACGACGCCATAAAGTCCCGTCGCGAACAGGGATGCGTTCGTGCTGGAGATTCCGAGGGATGCAAAGATCTGTGGGGAGTAGTAGTTGATCGCGTTCGTGCCAGACCACTGCTGGAGGAAGGTGAGGAAGGGTGGGATGAAGCACCGGTACGCGATCATCTTGCTCTCGCCCATCTTGCGGAACTGCGACCACAGGCTCAGTTGACGTCGCCCTGCGCAATCGGCGCGGATCTCGTCGAGGGTCGTTCGGACCGCGGGGGAGGATGGGTCGGTGCGTGCGATGTAAGCAAGTGATTTCGCAGCGTCATCGTAGCGTTCTTTCTCGACCAGCCACCGAGGTGATTCTGGTTGGAAGTACATGAAAAAGAGGAGAAGAACACCTGGAATGATCTGAACGATGATCGGGACACGCCACTGTATTTGCCCGAACGGGATCTGAACAGCCACGCCGTAGTTGACCCAGACTAGAATACGTGATCGAAACGACGTGAGATTACTTGTCAGATAATCGAGCGGGATGACATCTGTCAAAACCACTTACAGCCCAGCATGTTCCCCAGTCCGACGGACACTTCGATAGTGCCCGTACAACGTCCGCGAATAGCCCGCGGTGCGCATTCAGATATGTAAGTTGGTGCAATAGCAGTCACCAAGCCGAGGCCAACACCGCCGATGACCCGACCAACGTAGAGGAGCTGGAGGCCGACAGCCGGGGTGCTGCCAAGACCCACGATGGACTGTATGACGCTTCCTACGATGAAGATAACAGTAGCAAATATCATAGAAGGTTTCCTTCCATATCGATTCGAAAACCATGTGGATATGAGTGCTCCGAAGCTATAACAGTTACTTAGCATGCAGTTCTTTCACGAACAAACAAGTTCAGAAACTTACAGTCCACCGGCTTGTTGTACAGAGACGATGTTCCCGCTTAAATTAGCTAGCGCGGTCGCCGATTCGTTTTCTAGTTGAAAGTACTGCTGGAAGGAAGGAAGAGCGAGGATGCCGCCTATCAAGCCGATGTCCCAGCCGTAGCACATGTGTCCTGCTGTCGCAGACAACGCGAGGATGTACGCGTTGCGATAGTGATTTAGGTCGTTGAGCGTATTTTTCAAGTTCATCTTGAGCACAGTACTTGGTAAAGGCTTGCGAGAACGCGACGACGGGGGTCCTTGATAGGAAGAGAGCCTCAGTGCACGGTTTATGTATCGACTTTCGACACTCACAATCGTTATCAGTACGTAAGGGAAAGGGCCCGCGGTGCGTCTCAATCGCGCTGCGCCCAAGCACAGCTGTAAACTGGTTTGGAGACCATCATACATCAATGCATCACTGTTGAGAACATTGCTGTGTCGAAGAGCGTCGTCCAATCTCGAAATAGTCCGATAAGTCGAGTAGTCATGCGCGTACTTAGTCTGTGACGGAGCCAAGCTAAAAAGATAGAAACTATCACAACGTCAATTTCCTTCAACTTGGATCGCTCCTCGAGTTGCTTTGTGGATACCCACTGAATGCTACAGACCAGGGGAGGCGATGAAACACCAACATACCTTTTCGTCAACCCACGGTGACCAAGGTTAACGACAACGCGGGCGGTGAGCCGTGTTACCCGTCGCAGCTAGCTTGGTGAGTCAGCATGGCAGTTCTTTTCATTTGGGCAGTTCGCAAATGAAAATTGCATTGAATGTCGACCAAATTTGTGGAGCGGGTGTTAGCGGACACCGGCTCCGGGCGGTGTTCAGATCAGTGATTGATCGGACCCAGTGTCAGATACTGCCAGCTCATACGTACTATCATACCTCTCGCTCTCATCCCCCTCACGATTACTTCGTAGGAATATGATTCAAACTAGTTTCTATTGCTAGCTCCCATTACTAGTATTAGTATATCTGCCTACATCCAAGCCCTACCTCTGTGTATATCTGTTAATGTTTGAACGTTGAACGTTGAGTAATATCATGTGCAGGGGTGATCATGCATGGATCTAAACGTCGAACCTTGAGCTTGGACCCTGAAATCGTGGCTGAACCTAATATAATAGCCTAGAGCTCGCCCATAGCCTCGAACATATAAGCATGATTTAACACACTCCAGATCTATGCTGTCCCCTAGGTTCTAGGCTTCTAGCCTTTACCGACGCTTCGTCTTCCACATCCTCGAACTCTGTGTTCCGAGTTCCCATGAGATCCTCTAAGTCCATCGTCATCATGCCATTCCAGATTGCCCCGGACAGAACAGATCCGGTGTCGGTCTTGCACCCACTGGCATGTTCACGTAGCTGGCACACAATTCACGTATGTTGATCATGAGTCGAAGGGCGAGAGTGTACACTGATGGCATGAACCCTGCGATGGCGTACAGCTACACTAGCCAATTTTCGTTCGAGGCATCGCAAACTCTTCGGACAAAAAGTTCAACTAGTAAGGATGAAGAATCTGTGACAGAAATTCGACATCGGTTACAGAGAGAGTAGTAGATTGCGCTTTGCTGGACAAGCAAGATCATGGACTAATGGAGTTTCCAGCGCTTCGTGGCATGGTACATTTCAACGAGCGGGACTGTATTACAAACTGAGTGCCGCTCTAAGCGTGTATAACACCATCGCACTAGATATCATTTGTGGAGCGATATCCAATATTTGTATCCATGAGTGAGCTGAGCCGAGCCGGAGTCCTCAAACCGGGAAATGCAATATTTGGACAACGTGTATTGTGCAATTTCTCATATGTGACGAAGGATGGTTAGTGCAATTTACTCAATTATGCAGCGATCAAGCATCCACGAACCCTTCGAACAGTTTGGACTGTTGTTGTCAATTATGGATGGGAGGAGACAAATCACCGTGTTCACGGAATATTGTGTCAGTAACAGCATGTGAATTACCCTTGATCGACACGTTCGGAGGATCGTCAGGATCGTCGTCTTACTTACCTATAAGTTTGAATGCGGACGACAGATGAGAACTAAGGATAGTGTAGGCGATTGAAGTAGTTGTGCGTACAGCTACTTAATAAATATCAATTGTATGGTCTCAAGAAAGCAGGAGGGCGGAGTGCTTACAACTACGAAGATACGTTGCGGCCAGCAAGTTGTAGTAGGTGGTCTGTAGCAGAGGAAATATTTGAGCCAGTCGGGAAATGTCCTGGCGACTTTGAGCAAGCCGATGCCATCATGCAAATGAATAAAGTTCACATCCAGGTCCAAGGTTCGTCCTATGATCGTCTCAGTTAGACGTTACATCGATAAATGGCCTGCACTTGCCCAGACGCATCAATTATACAGTATGTCAACGAATGGGTTATCTATCGAAGATGACCTGCTAGGCGGCAGTATCATACCTATGTATTTCAAAAAAGCACACAAGGGCTGAAAATGATTCAAAATCGTTTTGAAACATGAATTATTTCGGAACCTACGATGATGATCGTATACCATGGCAGCGGTGATCGCAGCAACTGTGAGAACGTTAACCCTGTTACTAATATCAACCTTCTAAAAGCAAAGATTATGATGCACATATTTGGTAATCGCTTTCTTGCACGGAAAGTAACTGCAGAACAGAATTCAGAATATTCAAGTTTGACAGTAACAACTGAAGGAAACTGCGAGCACAGCCAATGATAAAAAAAGAGGAGCGGGGCAAGGTATGGAATCTGAATCCGGGACATTTATGAGATGTCAGCTCACGTGGTTACAAGTTACCAACTATCGTCCATTATATCACACTCTGCTTTGTGTTCTTGTCTCTTTAAATCTGCCTGTTTACATACAGTAGAACATTTATAATTGGTACTCAACCTCGTAACGTACCAGCACTACCACGAACAATATCAAACCACCAACGACTCGCGTGCAATTTCGGGTTTCATAGCATTCAATGGGACATATGACATTGGTACGACTCGCATACATTCAAACAAACATCACACACGATAGAGCAACCAACTAATCCATCCAAACCCACTAACCTGATCCCACAGGCCGCAGGGAAAACGGAAGCGACGACACCGGTTTCACCGGCTCCACAGGCTTCCACTCGAATAACGAGATAGCCGGCTGCGTCGTCTGCGTCTGCGTCAGCATTGACATCGACGTCGACGTCGACGCCGTCGGGCCACCAGGACTCGCGTTACCATTCTTCTTCATTACGATCGGCTTTTGGTGGTGCTTCGCGCCACCCCGGTAGGTCCGCGCCGACGGCGAGACGTCGAACACTGACGACGGAGGTGACCCCGCCACCGTCCCTGGACTCCCAAATTCGTTCGGCGGAGGAGGCGACCAGCTCGGCAACGACGATGGGAAACTCATCATCGGCGTGCTCGGTAAAGCGAACACACACTCGTTCGATCGGCTGCTTGCGGTCGGCGTCTGCACACCTGGTTGGACCACCGGAGCTTTCTGCGGTGTCTGGAAAGAAGTTGGGGTGGACGACGCGACGGCCGTCGTGTTCAGCAAAGGCTGCTTTCTCGAGGCCAACAATGCCTTCTTGAGCCGTCGTGCAGACCGCTCTGCATTCAGAGCCGCCGCGGTGGTGGTAGCAACGTTGGTCGTGATGCTCAGAGGTCTCTTCGACGAGCACGATATGGCAAGTTGGTCTCCCCGAACACCTAGGCCACCCGAGATCTCCAGCTTCGCCATGCGACGCCGCAACTGGGATACGTCCTGCTTTTGCTGATCGATGGCAATGTCGATGTTACGGAACGTGCGATTCACGGTATCCAGAGAAGGTGGTCTGTATGGTAGAGTAAGAAACCAAGTCGATACATACAACTCTAGGAGTACTTGCCTCATAATGGGTCTGCCCGTCCGAAGTTCGTTGATCCTCTTTTTCGAACCTTGCAAGTGATCCTCCAGGTTCTGTACACGGTCCCTGATCACCTGAGAAGTCCACTCAGTACCAGTCCGGTATCTGTCAAACACTCCAAGCTCACCCGTATACTCTTTCGGAGCTGTGACTGGGTTTCTGAATATTCCGGAGCAAGTGTCCGTATTTTGAGCACCTTTGCAAATTCGGCGTCCGTCTTGGCCTTGTTGAATCGTACGATCTCCTCCTTTCTCGTGTTGACTACGAAACCGTCACATCGGAAGGTGCACTCCCAAGACGTAGAACACGTACTTTTGAGCATATTGCTATCAAGCTCCTTCAAAGCTTTCCGCAGCGATACTCGCTGCAATTTCAACTCTTTGACGTCCGACTGGACATCCACCAGCACTCGCCCGAATTCCTCGATATCACCAAACACCCACTTGCGGGAATCGCCGAGATCGACCTTTTGATGCGGTATGCCAGAAGCCCTTTTGAGCTCCCCCAACTTTACAGAAGCCGCCGTCGCAAGCTGTTTAAGCTAAAGGAGACAGCACCAACGTTAGGCGATGACGATCACAGTGACGAGAAAAAGACGTACGTTCTCTAGTTCTTTGACGATAGTATCAAGAAGAAGCGAACATTCCGCCTGCATGCCCTGCTCTGGACCCGGTGACGGAGAGTGCACCGCCGGTATCCTTGGTAAGATCGGCGTCGAACTAGGAAAGGGAGATATGGACGGGATGGACAGACCCATGAACGGCGAAGGTGAGCTCGGCAAGGGCGGAGTTGGTCCCACCTTGGGACTGAACAAGCTAGTCTGTCCACCAAACGGTGAGGGTGGGGCTTTGGGTGTAGGTAGCGCACCATCCGCCGGCTTCGTAGGCAGACTCCAAGAACCAGCCGCGACGGCAGGGGTAGGGGCGAACAAAGGAGTAGTGGTAGTCGGCGCAATCGTTGCGATTAAGGCATTGTCTGCGAAACTAAACATCGATGGTAATTTTGGAGCGGGGGTAGTCGTAGGTGCAGAGATCGTAAATGCAGGCTTCTCTCCCATCGGTGGGGTGGCCGTAGGCGTAAAAATGCTAGGACCAGGTTCAGGTTTCCCTCCCGCAGCGGGAGTGGTTGTAGGCGCAAAGCTAGGTTTCTCTCCCGCAGCAGGGGTCCCGGAAGGGGTCTTGGGGAGGGACGACTCGCCTTCCGCCTGATGTGCACGTGGAATGGATGTCCACTGACCGAAAGTCTCTTTGGGTTCAGCCGGTTGTGCAACCATAACCGATGGCGCTGACTTGGAAACAGGCGCGGGTTTCTCACCTTCGCCCTCGAGAACAAGGGGAGCAGCTGCAAGCGGGGAACTGCGTGCCGGGCGAGTATTATTGGGACGAGGTACTAGATTGAAAGGCGGGGTCGGCGGGGCCACGCCTTTGGCTACAGGAACCGGTATTTGCGCCGATGTTGAACCATTATCCTTGACAGGGGAACTAGGAGAGCCAGGGGGTGTTGTGCCGGTATCCGGGACCGGCGACACGCGAGGAACGCTAGGAGGGGAAGGCGCCTGAGGTGGAGGAGAGACCGAAACTCTGATCTTGGGATGCTCTGCTTTGGGCGTCGTAGACGGTGACCTCGGAAACGCTGGCGTTGTGGGTGGAAGAATATCCGTAACCTCGGCTTGTTTTTCAACGTGTTCCAGCGTCTCTTCTTCGTCAGCCACCTCTGACAGGGGTTCCTCTTCCTCCTCTTCCTCCTCTTCATCTTCCTCCTCAGACTCAGACTCAGACTCTGATGGTACGTCCGACAGGAACGACGCTTCCTCGTCTTGCAAACTGGGCTCGTCCTTTATCCCTTCCTCCGTAATTTCACCCTCTTCCTCGGCCGAAACCTTCACATAGGACGAACTCGTAGAAGACGATATCGATTCCAAGGAAGGCGCTTGAACGAGAGCTGGCTCTGCCACCTGCTCCTCCTTGGTGTCAACGCTCACCTCGCTCAGCTTAACCTCAACGACCTCTGGCTGTTCCTTTTCCTCCTCGACTTTGGGAGGCTCCGGAGGCGTAGCGGGCGTCCTGGGTGGCTCTCTAATAGGCGTGGTCGCAGGAGTGGTCGAAACAAGCGGCTGCAGTGGCTCCTGCGGCGGCTTCGTAGGCGTAGTTTCAGATGGTTCGGCAGCTTTCGATGATGCCTTGTCCTCTCCACCCGAACGAAGGAGATCGCTAAACGATTTATTCCCTCCAGACGAGAACGCCATAAACCCGCTGCCGCCGCTCGAAAAGGCGCCAAAGGCGCCACCACCGCTGGGAACGCTGACCAGTTGGACCGGTGCACCACCAGCAACGGCTGGCGCGAACGCACTCTTGATTGCTCCAACGGTGGGAAACAAAGAAGGCGCCCCGAATGCAGGCGGAGCAGAGCCTACTTTTGGAGGTGCCGATGTTGGGGTGGTCGGCGTAGTCGGCGTCGTCGAGAGAGCTAAGGCCGTTACAGGCTTGGACTCTGCGAACTTAGGCGCAAAGAACGGCGAATCCTTGGGCAACTCGCCGAAGATACCAGAAGCAGGTTTGACGAACGCGGAAGGTGTCGTTTGCAGGTCGCTAAAGGCGCCGGCTGTGGTTTTCAGCTGATTCAGAGTCGGAGATGGGGACCTGCTATCGTCGTCTCTCGCAATGGATTCTCGAACTGCAAATCGAGAAACTGTAGAGGGGGCCAAAGGGGTAGACAATGGTGGCGTAGTCGACGTAGTCTTCACTGGAATCGCTGAAGGTGTCTTGAGCTCAGCGGGCTCGGCTGGATTCACAAATGCACTTGGGGTCGCCCCTGCAGGACTCGTCTCCACTGGCGTCGAAGAATCGGTCGCGGCCCACGCTGGCTTTGCCGACGGACCGCTCTTCGTTGCCATCGCGCCAAATGCACTTTGGGTACCGGACGCAAAACCACTGAACGCCCCACCAGTGTTGGCACTGGTCGAAGTCATTGCCTGCGAAAATCCAAAAGACGCCTTCCCGAATACAGAACCAGTTTGGGGCTGACCAAAAGAAGACTGGCCAAACGCTGGCTGTCCGAAAGTGGGTGTGGGTGCTCCAGAAGCTACCTGACCCGTACCGAACGAGGATGTATTGTTGAATGAGGTTGAGGGGGTGCTTTGGGTGTTTGTCTGGAACGCAGCTGCACCGAATGTCGCAATGCCTTGCTGGGTGTTGGAGAATGCAGAGGGCTGCATGAACGGGCTCTTTTGATCAAGACTGGTAAATGCTCCGAATCCAGTGCCCGGTTTAATCAGACTGCCGCCCGTTGACTGTTGGTCTGAGGATACAGGGGTGTTGATTTTGCCAAAGATAGACGGTTTCAAATCAGCATCCTGAGAATTGACTGCTCCAAGGCCAAGGCCACCAAGGGATGGTGCGTCATCTGCGGCCATACTTTCCTCGGGAACGGATGTCGACAATTCTGTTGGTGTCGCTTGTAGTGGACCACCAAAACTGACCGTAGTTTGTCCGAACCTTGATGGGCCCGTTGAAGTGAAGGCCCCAAACCCAACGCCCGGGGCAGTGGATCCGAAGGGAGACGTAGTAGGCTGTCCGAAGGGAGTCGGAGAAGATGTTGATCCAAAGGCTGGCGCTGTCGAGGGTTGTCCGAAGGAAGGCGCCTTGGTGAATACGGTGGTGGGCTGCTGGCCGAGTCCAGACCCAAAGGCAGATGGCTGACCGAACGCAGAGCCCTGAACACCAAATGCGGATGGCTGACCGAAGACGCTCGAAGGTGCTACAGTTGCAGAGACCTCCGTCGGAGGAGTGGTGATAGTAGGGGTTGTCTGCATGTCCGTTGACAATTCACGCACCATGCTACTTGGTACTGGTGGTGCACTGGGCACAGAAGTCGACGTGACCAATCCAGGGTAGGGCGCCCCGGTAACATTAAGCACGTGCCACCCAAGGATCGTCCCATCCGACGCATAAACATAAATGATCGGGTGAGCAGGGAGCTCGAGCGCTTCTCCTGAGGGAGTCGAGTGGTGATAGGACTCGGTGCTCGTGAGGTCTACACCCATTCCGAGAAGAATGGTGTCATTTTGGTCCTTGTCCAGTGGCAGGCTGGGCGTAGACGTCTCTTCCAAGGAAAGGTTATGCCAGGTTTCCCCTGAATCACTAGCCACACTGCCAATCAAACCAATGTCCGACGACGTGCAGTCCCCGATGAAAAGTAGCACCCTTGATGGATCCCAACCCCGGAGACTAACTAGGAATTCGCCGGGTGGGCGAAGCCCGGGGAACGGCAAGTATGGATGATTGAACTTGAGATTTTGCGCGGAGTTACTCTTGGAGTCCATAGAGACATGAAAATGGATCTGTTCCACGTCCGGTGCCAATTTTCCTGGGGGAGCATAAATCGTATGGAATGACGACGTCGAAAGCCAATGCATGGATATGACGCTCATGTTATTTGCTGAGGGGGGACGGGGTATGCTAGACTTGGGAATAGCTGTAGCCGTTGGACTGAAGGTGACAATGTCACCACTTTGCAGACCAAGTGCTAGCTGCTTGCCCTTCGGGGACCAAGATACTGTGGGGAGATCAGCGTTGGTCAAGGGTGAAAGAGTACGATACGCACTTGAAGTTGGGGTCGTGCTGGGTGAACTTCCAGCTACCCAACCGCCGGAAGAGATGAGATTATGCACATCGAACAACTCTACTACAAGCGAGCCTGGGGTTCCGGTGCAATCCCGAAGAACGGCGACTAGCTCAGGGATATCGCCTGGATTCGGTTGTATGGACAGAAGAGCCGGGGACGATGACGTCGTAAACACATGCACAGGAGCTTCACTATTGGAAAGCAGTTGGTCGATATCATAAACTTGTACGGAACCGTCGAGCAATCCCAGGAGTATTCTGGTGTCGTTGAAAGCAAAAGTCAAGATATGTGGGTGTGCTCCGTTGATCTGAACGCGTTTCTGAGGGGAGAATGACTGCTCGTTCTCGACAGAATTTGTAACAAGAGCAGAGCGCAGATCCGCAAGGGGAGAAAGAATCAAAGCTAGGTGAAAGAGAATGTCGAGTGAACCAAGGTGCATGTTGTTGGATTGCGTATGTGCCGCGTACCTGATGCGTTACTGGCATCTCGAATGACCGCTGCAAACCATCCTTTTGAATTCGCTACCGCAAACAAGCTGGCTTTTCCAGGTAAATCAAGCGGCTCTGGTGATAGTCTGAGACGAGCGCGCTTGTTCAAAAGGCGTAGCGCAAGAAACTACGAAGAGAGAAATCAGAGGCGTGGTTATTAGTATCCCCCATAAACATACGTCTGCATCCTTCTCCAAGGCCTCGATTGAGCTCGTCTGAACTTGTGGAGTGGTGACTGGTTGTAACTGGCTAACGTTTGCCATTCAGTCGACGGAGTACTAGTAGGTGTGGAACGGAGTTAGCTTAGTAAGCAATTGGACCTTACACTCACATCCACCATGGACTCGGACAGGTTGAATGGTGAGTTCTTGTTTGATCCGTTCCACAGAGTCATCGGTTCCTGGACTGATCGCCGTAGGTGACACTTTCCATTGACTACATGATGATGCAGACCCCATGTGCTAGGGAATTCTAGAAGACCCGTCGTATCCCACTTTAGCCATGAATACCTTGGGATATTCATAACAATCGCTGTGAAGGTACGTTCCCCCCAAAATATAACATCATGGCTTTCCTTTGAACGAAATCGGAACAGTCGACTCATTCCGCCAATGAGACATGTAAGGCACAGCGTATTATAATCGATGGTGCGCACGTGTGATAAAATCCCAGTTGATCCGGGCGATGGACCAGTGCAAGTTTGGATGCGAACCGAGCGTCCGAATCCCTGGCTTCCCACAAGAAGCAGAACGCGGGTATGGTCTCCCCTGCAATCTCACAGGCTGCTCGAATGCGTCGAGAATTCTCAAGAACGTTTGGCTTGGAGTATCCTTTCGCGGTTCGACAGGCCCCTTCGCGCCCGAAAACCTGCCGAAATTGACACTGCCCGCAGACACTGGGAGTCTCGGGCGCTGCTGACATGATAGGGATTTCGGCGAAGCGTCCATATGGAGTCACCAAGGCGATTACAAACCATAGGTGTCGGGACATTCTCAGACGGCCGGGTGTGTGTGCGATCCCCATTGATACGTAACAATGCTACCCACCACCGAGGCAAGTGAACGTTCTCAAGTCTGGATAGTAAGCCCGGCGTGAGCACGGTTGCAGTGCTACATGCTGTGTAGCAAATGAAATTCGCACGGACCGAGATTGATAAAAGGTGGAGATGGCGGAGATGCAGAGACTCAACGCTCTCTTGAGACCCTCAGACACGAAAGATGGCCGATCCTTTGAGAAAATTCCCCGTCGATCTCAAGAAATACAAAAAGTAGCCTCATTCCTTGCTTGTCCCCCTGCTCGGAACGTTTCTTGATCACGAGTGATTTCTAGATTGACGCTCGACCCCACACAACCCATCCTCACTTCACTGCAAAAGTCCATCCTCCAAGAAAACATCCAGCTCTGTCGTGATGCCATCATCTTTTTCACCGCAACCGGCGCCGCGCGCGGTGTGAGCGGACACACAGGTCGGCAATAGTTTCCTATCTTGATCTCCGCCTGCTCAACCCATCGCACAGGTGGTGCCTTTGACACTGTCCCCGAAGTTTGCATCGCGCTGGCCTTGTTCGAGCATTCGAACAAATATCTTCCGATCCTCTTCGACGAAGCCGGTACGCGTTCCGCGCCCCGTATGCCCCTATACTCTCTGATAGCCTTGGCTGACAGGACACCGTGTCGCGACCCAATATCTTCTCTCCGCTCTCGAGGGCTCCATCCCTCCGGAAAAACTCTTGCACTACCGCGAAGCATATTCCCACCTTCCCGGCCACCCCGAACTTGGCCTCACGCCCGGTGTCAAGTTCTCTTCTGGCCGTCTCGGGCACATGTGGCCCCACGTGAACGGCGTCGCACTCGCGAACCGAGACAAGGTCGTCTTTTGTCTCGGCTCCGATGGTTCCCAACAGGAGGGTAACGACGCAGAAGCTGCTCGTCTTGCTGTTGCTCAGAACCTAAACGTCAAGCTCTTGATCGATGACAATGACGTCACTATTGCTGGCCACCCATCTCAATATCTCAAGGGATACGACGTCCAGAAGACCCTCGAAGGACATGGTCTCAAGGTTCACACCGTCCAGGGTGAGGATCTCGATGCTCTCTGGGGTGCGATCGCATCAGTCGTCACCTACGACGGCCCCGCTGCCGGTATGTATTCAACGATCTCGATCATTTCTCGCATAGTTAATATTGGCTCAAATTCCCACAGTTATTGCTAAGCGCCCAATGGCTCCCGGTGTTCCGGACATCGAGGGAACCACACATGGACACGATGTTATTCCTGTCAAGGCTGCGACCAAATACCTCACATCACGTGGATACTCTGACTCCGTCGTTTCGGGCATCTTGACCAGCATCAAACCCTCTACTGTCTTTTATACCTTCATTGGGTGCACTAAGGAGACGGGTGCTAACCGTGCTGTTTTCGGCGACGCGGTTAACTTGGTGCTCGACAAGCTTTCGAAAGAGGAAGCTGCTAAGAAGGTCATGGTCATTGACAGTGAGCAATGTCTGTACCATTATGGAGCGACTAGCTTAACTGTCTACCAGGTGACTTGGAGGGATCGACCGGTCTCAAGGTGATCCACCAGAAACACCCAGAAGTGTTCATCCCATCCGGTATAATGGAGCGCGGTAACTTTGCTGCTGCCGCAGGCTTCGGTTTCGATCCCGAAAAGTTCGGTGTTTTCTCCACCTTCTCTGCGTTCCTCGAGATGGTCATTTCTGAAATTACCATGGCACGGTTGAACAACTGCAATGTCCTCTGCCACTTTTCGCACTCTGGAGGTGACTATATGCGCTTGGGATGAGTCACCTTCATCTGACATCTCTTGCTCGTTTAGTTGATGAAATGGCTGACAACACTTGCCACTTTGGTGTCAACTCGTTTTTCGCCGACAACGGTCTCTCGGATGTCCAATCTTGGCTGTACTTCCCAGCAGACCCATTGCAAATGGTTGCCGTCGTGCAACGGGTATTCTTTGAACGGGGCATCCGCTTCGTCTTCTCTACGCGCTCAAAGGTTCCCTACATCCTCAAGGAGGACGGAACCAAATACTTCGGCGGCGACTACAAGTTCGAGCCTGGAAAGGACGAGACGATCGTTGAAGGTACCGCCGGGTACGTCGTGTCATTCGGGGAGATGTTGTACCGCTCCTGGGATGCCGTGCTGCGATGCCGTCAGCAAGGCTTGAACGTTGGCTTGATCAACAAGCCTACGCTCAACGTCGTTGACGAGCAGGTGAGAGGATTCGTTCATTATATAACAACGATATACAAATGATTTCTCTGCTAGACCATCAAGAAGATCGGTGCGAGTCCCTTCGTCCTGGTCGTCGAGTCGTTCAACCAGAAGACCGGTGTACGTACTGTTGTCCAGTCACCCGTTTTCATCCTCACCCCTCGCTCCTTAGCTTGGCTCCAAGTTCGGCACGTGGTTGCTTGAGCGCCGGCTTACTCCCCGCTACGCCTACATGGGCACCATCAAGGAGGGCTGCGGTGGTCTCACCGAGCAAATTCCCTACCAAGGTCTTAGCCCCGACTGTAAGCCTGTTCGCTTCATTGAATATCAATTTCTCGCCGTTGTTGATTTTTGCCTGCAGCGATCATCGCCAAGGTCAAGCAGTTGGTGCAGTAGACGCTTTCGCCCCGTTGATCACGGATAGAGGAAAGTATCGAGTTACCTTGTAAGCATTCGAAGAAAGTAATGTAGTACGACCATGCCACCAGTTGCCATGTAAAATAGACAGAAGTTGTTATGCTTACTAGTTGAGTAGACGTGTTGCGCACACGGGTGGAGCGTTCTCTGCATTGACCGCCTCACCGGTATCAAGGTCTGTACGAAACTTGGACTATCTGAGTGATGAGATCTTGAAAGCCTCATCATCAAAGGTTCATTCCAAGTTCGTTCGGGAAATAATTCGTCTCGTGCCAACCCCCGCTGGTACTAAGTACTAAACAACGGCCACATTTCTTCAGCAAAACTAAGGGACCACTGACGTCGTCAGCCTTTCCAGCTCGGATATCCGTACCATCCCGGGCCTGCGTTCTAAGTACCATGATAATGATGCGTCGCACTGTACGTGAATGGCTCACTCAGGTGCACCCGGGGTCCCCAGTATATGACAAGCACGTGAGGTCCAGAGATCCAAAGAAAATTCGAAAAGAAGTCTTCGAATCTCAATGGGCGTCAGGCTGTCAATCTAAGGCGTGTTGAGCCTCTTCAAGTTGGGCGCCAATGTTGTGACCGGGGTCCTCTAAAACTGAAAGAACATTCTGTACGCGCATGCTGCGTGTGTCATGCGATGCAATGCACTGGTTCTGCTTGCCTTGCTCAGGCTACTATCCCTTAGTAACCCCCAGTTCGGCGTCACAAATTCGCACGGAACGTCACACTACTATAGACTACATAATTACTACTAAATTTATTTGGCAAGTACTCGGTGAGTGACAACTGGCGTGACAGTGGCCAACTGCACGATCTCAAAAACTACTGCATGGTTTTCACTCGTTCAACTTCACAGACACAAGAATGATATAGAAAATAACATATGTACCATAAAATGACAAGAATGGTGTGTATTTTGTGTAGTGCCGAACTGGGGGTAGGTGCCGAACTGGGGGTAAGGGATAGTATCAGCGTGACAAGCGCGGCATGCGCCACCGGAACGTACTCGAACAACGACGTGTCGGAAAAATCTAGGCACCATTAGACATCATTGTATGTAATTGTAATGGGGTATTTTCGGCTGGCGCATAGTAATGCATCGCCATGGGGGGAATAATTAATTACAATG
>JBBPLL010000388.1:0-27242 GCA_038089755.1 Leccinellum rugosiceps | reverse complement strand
GCTTCCCACCGAGTTGAACGTGGCCGAGCAATCCCGTCCAATGCTCAGCGGGAGTACTGCCCAGGGTGGGCAGCCTGACCCCGCGGCAAAGGCCCGCTCCAGGTTGGTCTCACTCGGGTATGATGCGGGCTCGCTCTGGGAACAGAGCATCGTATGGGGATATCATGACGCCTTTCGGTACGATCGACCTCCTCCCTGATCACACACGCTGAGCGCCTAACAGGCACGTGAATAACGTCCACTACCGTAAGTCTGGCCCATATTCCCGTTGGGATGAGGAAATGTTTAGTCTGAACCTTGCCTATCAGTGCGGTTCTTCGAGTCTGTAAGCAGCCTGGATGCTCGGAGACAAACATATTTGAATCTTCAATACCCAGGGCCGAATGCAATGGGTCATCAGACTAGGAAATCTGTTGGGCGGCAAGGACCGTGCAGAAGCCATGCTTGCGGGACAAGGTGTATCCCTTATACTCAAGTCCATCAACGTCAACTATAGACGACCCGTCACCTTCCCAGATACCGTAAGAGAGTATTCTTCCGCCTTCTAGCATCTGCGTGAAAACGACGCTTGTGTAGCTACTCATAGGACACAAGGCGATCCTGTCGTCAAGTCGTACTCAGTTCATGTTGGCTACTGCGGCTTATTCCTATGCTCAGGAGACAATCGTGACGGACTCGGAGGGGGTAATTGTATGGTACGACTACGATACGCTGAAAAAGTGCGATCCAGGCGACGAGACGTGGAAAGTGCTCAGGGATGTGATGGGATCAGAAGTGCGAGAAGGGCAAGGTAGAAATGGGAATGGGAAGTAGCTAGGATACGATACCAACAAGTAGTACTTGCTAGATGGATCATGAATTCCAGTGAATTATGTAAGCAACACCAATACGAAGGACGCGCGTCCTCATCGTTTTGTCAGTACTCTGCTTTCTTCTCAACCACCATCACCACTCGTCCCAGATTCAATCAGAATGGCTGATCCCAGCGGTGCACCACCACAACCAGGTCCAAATGACATCTCAACTGCCATTCTTCGCCCAAAGAAGTCGTATGTTGACTCTTTGTCCCTAACACCCTTCCGATCTGACGTGCTCTGTAGCCCGAATCGTCTCATTGTAGACGAGGCATCTTCGGATGATAACTCTGGCAAGTATTCTTTGTTTCTTCTTCCGTGATCTTCGTCGAACACAATCGCAGTCGCGACCCTAAACCCCGCGACGATGGAGACCCTTTCGCTATTCCGTGGTGACACCATCATTATAAGGTATGGCCTCACTCTTCCTTTCATCTTCTTGCGTGTTTAACATGTCGTATGACTTGCAGGGGAAAGAAGCGCCGCGATACCGTCCTGATATGCTTGACCTCGGATGAAGTCGAAGAAGGACGTATCCAATTGAACAAGGTCGCGCGAAACAACCTACGTGTCAAGCTGGGCGATCTCGTCAACGTTCACCAATGCCTCGACATCAAATATGGAAAGCGGATACATGTCCTCCCCTTTGATGACTCCGTAGAAGGTCTGAGTGGCAATCTGTTTGAGGTTTATCTCAAGCCTTATTTCCTCGAGGGTATGTTCCACAAATAGTTTTTCCTGTATAATCTAGTCAATCTTTTTCAGCATACCGCCCTGTCCGCAAGGGAGATACCTTTCTCGTACGAGGAGGCATGAGAACAGTTGAATTCAAGGTTATCGAAACCGATCCCGCCGAGTACTGTATCGTCGCACAGGACACCGTCATCCATACAGGTGTGTATGCGTATCGCGTTCTTGGCCGATTTATCTGACACTTGCTTTAGAGGGTGACCCAGTGAAGCGCGAGGATGAGGAAGCGAACCTCAATGATGTTGGTTACGATGATATCGGTGGTTGTCGCAAGCAGATGGCACAAATCCGTGAACTCGTCGAACTTCCTCTTCGTCATCCTCAGCTCTTCAAATCAATTGGCATCAAACCACCACGGGGCATCCTCATGTACGGTCCTCCGGGTACTGGTAAAACTCTCATGGCTCGTGCTGTGGCCAATGAGACCGGCGCGTTCTTCTTCTTGATCAACGGTCCAGAGATCATGAGTAAGATGGCTGGTGAGAGTGAGAGTAATTTGCGGAAGGCTTTCGAAGAAGCAGAGAAGAACTCTCCCTCTATCATCTTCATCGATGAGATCGACTCTATTGCCCCAAAACGTGAAAAGGTCTGTTTGAGTGTATTGCTGATCCTCTTGTACTCATTTAACTTGTAGACGAACGGAGAAGTCGAGCGCCGTGTCGTATCTCAACTCCTTACTCTCATGGACGGTCTTAAGGCGCGGTCAAACGTTGTTGTCATGGCCGCCACTAATCGGCCGAACTCGATCGATCCTGCACTTCGTCGATTCGGTCGATTCGATCGCGAAGTTGATATCGGCATTCCAGACCCAACTGGACGTCTCGAGATCCTTCGCATCCATACTAAGAATATGAAATTGGCCGATGATGTTGACTTGGAGCAGGTACGCACGCTTGTCGACTCAATCATGGTCTTCCAGAATTCTGAATGATGTCGTCGGAATACAGATTGCAGCTGACACCCACGGTTATGTTGGTTCAGATATAGCTTCTCTTTGCTCGGAAGCCGCCATGCAACAGATTCGAGAAAAGATGGATCTGATTGATCTCGACGAAGATACCATCGATGCTGAAGTCCTGGACTCGCTCGGAGTCACCATGGACAACTTCCGATTCGCTCTTGGCACTTCCAACCCCTCCGCACTCAGAGAAACCGTCGTCGAGGTACCAACCGTCACGTGGGACGACATTGGTGGTCTCGACAAGGTCAAACTCGAACTCCAGGAGACCGTCCAGTACCCCGTCGACCACCCCGAGAAGTTCCTCAAATACGGCATGGCACCATCAAAGGGTGTCTTGTTCTACGGTCCACCTGGAACCGGTAAAACATTGCTCGCCAAGGCCATTGCTAACGAGTGCAATGCCAACTTCATCAGCATCAAAGGACCCGAACTTCTCACCATGTGGTTCGGTGAATCCGAAGCCAATGTTCGTGACGTCTTTGACAAAGCGCGTGCCGCCGCGCCTTGCGTCATGTTCTTTGATGAACTTGACTCTATTGCAAAAGCCCGTGGAGGCTCGTCGGGAGATGGAGGTGGTGCTGGAGATCGTGTTCTCAACCAGATCCTGACCGAAATGGACGGCATGAACACCAAGAAGAACGTCTTCATCATTGGCGCTACTAATCGTCCGGATCAGATTGATGCTGCGCTGCTGCGTCCTGGACGATTGGATCAATTGATATATATTCCACTCCCTGACGAACCATCGCGCTTGTCCATCCTCAAGGCTCAACTCAAGAAGTCCCCTGTGGCTCCTGATGTCGATCTCAATTTCCTTTCCAGGTCGACACATGGGTTCTCGGGTGCTGATCTGACAGAAATCTGTCAGCGTGCGGCCAAGCTTGCCATTCGGGAGAGTATCGAAGCGGATATCAGACGGCAGAGGGAAAAGCAGGAAAAGGAGGAAGCCACTGGACCTGATGCCGACACTGAGATGGATGAAGAGGAAGAGGAAGATCCGGTGCCGCAGATCACCAAGGATCATTTCGAGGAAGCGATGAAGTACGCAAGGCGGTCCGTGTCCGACCAGGACATCAGGCGGTATGAGATGTTTTCTCAGGTATGGATTGGGACATTCGGATTTCGTGTGGGTCAGTCACTCACGCCGTTGATCTTGTATAGAATCTGCAACAATCGCGCGGTTTCGGGAACAACTTTAGGTTCCCAGAGGGTGGAGGTCCTTCTGGGTCGGCATCTGCGCCAGCAGGAAACGCTGGTTTCCAAGACGACACACAAGAAGATGATTTGTACGCTTAAGGCTCTGTGGAGACACCGTTCACGTTGTTGGGTGGATCATGTGTTGGTCACCCTTATTTTCTACGTTCCACGCAGATTTATACACGTCCTGTGTAGTAGTTTCTACCTCTGTACGTGACAATGAACGCGATCTAGATGCGATATTGTAGATGAAATCGGCAAGCACTTGGCTAGGCCGCGCCAAACGAAAAAGAAATCCAGACCCACCAAGTACTGCCGATCTCGACACACCAGACTGCCAGCTGGAGATTCGAGTTTGTCGTTCCCCTATAAATATCACCATCATGATGGTAGGAAAGCTCATCCTCATCCTCTGCCTGAAAACGATTCCCCATGCAAAACGGAAGTTCGAGAGCCATATAATCATTGCCTTGCTCTGGACGAAACGGGTCATGTAATTCATCTTGTTCAGATCCTCAGACTCGATGGACCCCTTCCCCCGAGTCGCGTATCACAAGTTCTGGGCTACGCTATCCTTTTTGGCTCTTAGCGGAGACGGTCGTATTGCGCTAACGAGAAAAAATTGAGTGTGACAACCATCCAGAGGATGGACTTGTCCATCTACATGTCTCAATGGACCTCCTTGCGGCCTGCGCCAGGATCGCTCACATGTTTGGCGCCATAAAATATTCCCACCAATTGTGACTAACCCGATTCAATGCCCAGTTGAGTTTTGATGAAGCTATAGCATGTATAAGTTCTACGACGACCTGTGCCACAACTTTCATGATCCCCCGGGCGTGGTACGAAAAAAGTAGGGCTTCTAGGTGTATGGACTACTGTGACGAGCAATCCATTATCGACTGAGCGGGGCTGTTGCAACCGAAAAGGACTGGAGCACGGGCAACGTGTCAGCTGGCGTTGACAGTCGGAGGAGCCTGCATGCTCGACCCCGGCATCGCTGGCGTGAGCTTCCCTTTGGACCGTCGGGCGAGGATGTGCTGCATTACGATGAACATGGTGCATCCGAGTGTCCCTACTATCTGTTTGTGGAAGCATTATTGGGTATCGTGACAAGACGAAAAGAAGAACGATGCGTGCATAGGCGTTGATTTGGGATACAAACACGGTAACGACGGACGTACCCCGTTAAAAACGGCGCCTCTCCACCAGATGTAAGCAGGCGTGAGCAGTGCGCCGGATATGGGTGGACCTTGATGGGCGTGAGTTAAGTCTGCGTCGGACGAGAGCGAAAAAAGGAGAGGTTGGGAGATTTTTGCCAATTCGCGAGAAATAGCACATCTGAATGAAAGAAGAAAATATGACCTCACCTAAGAGATCGCCGAAGGCTGCGAAGAGAACAAGGGATACCACGGTTAGCATCATGGGCACGACGTGACAAGGAAGATGAGAAACATACCCATGAAGACACAGATGATGCCCATGCGTACCCTGTACGTGAATTCGTAACAGGACCAAGTCGTAAGTGAAACGCGTAGACGGAGACCGGTGGAGGACTTACCCTAGATCAGCCAGATCGGGCGTGAGGAGAACCATCAAGGGAGTCCACAGAGCCAAGACTATCAGTGACCACGAGCGCAGGCAAAGCCATGACGATGGGGGCAAGTTCGTTTAAAATGAACGTTAATGATAGACTTGGTCTGCAAGATCCGATGACGACAGGGACGAACGTACATATTCCGGCGAAGTACCCATATAGAACGCCAAATACCACGACACCTGCCACCGTTTGCACGCCAATCATACCGAAGAGCATGATGGTGCCGCAGAACGTGGCGATAATAAGCAACGTCGAGACGCGGAGGTATCCAACGAGGATCGTCGAGCTGAGTTGACCAATGAAGCTCGACGCGTTCATGATCACGAGCTGTTGTTACCATCGGCTCTCCACTTAGATCATCGTGTGGTTTTGGACAAAGTAACGAAACGCTACCGAGTAGAATGAAAAGGTTCTTCCTAGGCCGTGTCTCACAGCGTCGAGTTGGAGATAAAATAGGGGGTAAAAAAACGCGGCGACGAAGATGGCGAGACTGCACACGTAGAGGTTAGGCAATGTCATGCAGTTCAGGATGGAATGCGACGCACCCGAGGCAGCCAAAGATGAACGCGCTGTCTTTGCCACATTTTTTAGCGGCAGTGAGAAAGTCTGTGTGTGATTCAGAAGGTGGCAATCTTGTTCTCATTAACAAACACGCGATCAACAAGAGCCCGCTGATCAGTGCGGCGCTGGCCCGAGCACCGTTTGCGAAACCAAGTGTGCCATTAATGGTATTGTTCAGCAAGATGGGGTGCACCACTGCGCCAAGATAGGCACCGGAAGAGGCGAACGTCATGACTTGTTCGCGGCGCTTGTCGAAGTAATGTGACAAAACTGCCATAGAAGGAATGTATAACAGTCCTCCGGCGCATCCAGATGCTATTCCTTGAGCCAGAAAGACCTTGGAACCCATGTCCAATGGTGTGTGACCAATTAATACATATGCGTGATATGTGCATACCTGATAGTAGCTGTCTGGACGCGCTAGCGACAGCATGAAAATGGAAAATGCCTGCAGCAAGGACGCGCCATAAAGTAAGTGGTAACTAGTAGATATGAGCGAGTCGCAACGAAGAGCATGCATGCACAGAGACTCACAAATAGCCACGATCATACAACCTGCCGGCTAAAAGCCCGCATATTTCGAATAGAAATGCATTCGTGCTCCCAATCCACCTTGGAAGCTGAAGTGAAACCGAGAAATACAACCACAAAACGTCACGGCAACCTACGCGATGGTGGAGGCCGTCTGGTTGGTAATGTACGTCTGGGTATAGAAATCTAAGGATCGAATTTACAGTGATCCAGTTCGTGATGTCAATCGCCCATACCTTGATACACCCCGAATGAAATCGAATATCTAAAGGTTGGAGAACAGTGGTAGGGGTGGCTCGAAACAAAGGCTGTTATACGAGCTTACCCGAACGTGCTGAACTGAACAAGGAATCTGTCGAAAGGCCACCGGCCCATCAGGAACTAAGTTAGGCTATTCGGATAAAGGAAATTGATGCGAAACGCACGCGCCGACGGCAGTTGCCCAACCTGCGAAACCACCCTCGGGAAAGTCTTGCGACTGCAGGTTCGAACTGTCCGGGCCAACTTCTTTTTCGTTCATGTCAGACGTTAGATAACGCCGGATCCGAGTTTGCCCGATGATGTAACCGTCCAATCCGGGCAGTGGTTGAAGCGCTCATTTCCCTATATAGTACTAAGATCTGGGCATTCCTGGAGGTATAGAATAAAGACCCAACAGATAACTGATTTGGATTGCTCGCACCTTACACTGGACCAGCATGAGGTTGAACCGAGAAGCACTGCAGAGTGCATCCGCTACAGGTAACGGGAGCTTACCGTATGCATAATATTGAAAATTTGTGATTGCATCAATTTCTGGCAATCTGCCCTTTCACAAGGAGGAAAGACATGAACGATACTCAGGCTATTGTCCTGTTTGAATGTGGACGATACAATGAGGCCATTGCGCGGGTCGGAGACTTGAGTCACTTGATTAACATCATCAATGATAAGATGATGTACGTCACCACTCGGGTGAGTAACTGCCAGGATTTCCAGCGCGAAATTATGCTTAGGCTCAAATGCACATAGAAACCGAACCCTCTTTGTCTATCAGCATTCAATACAGTAAATTTAAGCATAGTCAAGATCAACAATGTTATAAATCCAATGCTCGTGAAAACAAAATGAAGGAATTGCAGTCAACGGTACAGTAAATCATAGGATCCGTCACGGATATAGGTACCAGCTCTGTGTACCGGTACCCGCAAAAACTCACGGCGTGGTATAGCACTCGATCATGTTGTTGTCATCACATTGAGGGGAGGTGGGCCGTCGTCATCGTGTCGTGGTTTGCCAGCACACGATGTCGTGCACATGGTGTCGTGCCAACATGGCCGGCGTGGGATGGAGAGAGGGAGAGGGAGAGGGAGAGATGTTCGTTGTCATCGTCACGTTGCGGCACGCCGTTGCATCAGTTTCCAGTGATGCGTCGTGGTGCCACGTCGCAAGACTGAAGGTGAAGACATATAGTTGTCAATGAGGGTAAGAACAGCAGAGTAAACCAACCTGAAGAACCTTGCAGTGATGGGAAACAATTGGCAGCGCACAATCGCAAGTGAAATCTGAAACAGACCACTTCCATGTTTAGAACTTGGATCTCAACGCATGACCGGAAGCGGCAACTCAAACCCAAATACACTACAAAACCAGTAATGATGCTGAATCCGGACACCGGAAGCCATCCGTACAGTTAATGCTTTCAACACCTGTCTGTACCCTAACGGGTCCAGGAATAATTCCATCATAATGTTCGTTTCTCTGGAAGGCGACACGTTGTCCTGCGACCCCAACCGCCGCACGTCAAGGCCGCCTCCGCCTGTCCGCGTTCTGTCAGATGAGACAGATGAGGTATTCCAGACAGCAATCCAACTCTTGTCCAAGTCTGAGTCTGCATCTCCTGCTTTGGTTGAATCAGGTACATACCGTAACCAAAAAGTGGATCGACTGACTCGATTTCTTCAAGCCTCCTTCAAGAGTATTTTTTTTTCGCCTCATCATCGGGATCCTTGCCGGGATCACTTAAATTTGAACAAAGTGAGGCCGTGATTTGAAAACGGGTCACATGCATTACTTATCATAAACTTAGACTTATCGGCTCATCAAGGGTATCGGTTGGAAAGAATACGCAGTTATTAATTACCTCATTGACGAAACATACTTATTTGGGACAAGACAGAAGTAAGTCGACCATCGTAGTGCTTTTCAAGATGAAGCCCATCGGATATTTTAGGTTAACCTACTTCCCCGATGACGAAATCCTCATGGTCAAACGTTCATGTACAATCCATGAAAGGCTGCTAACTCATGTAAGGGATAAGTTCATCTCTGCAGTGCGCGCCGCTGCCTTCCATACAACGAGGATACGTTCGATGCCAGTATGCAAACGAACCTTGCGCTCACATCGTCAAGGAATGGATTCACATCGACCCCTGATCTCTACCTATTTCTCGTGTCTTTCAAATGCCACAAAAACCCTGTAGTTCCTGTCCTCGTTGAATGTGCCTTCTCCCAGAACCGAGGTGAACTGTGGAAGAAACTGAAGGGCGAGATTGATGCGCATCCAGAGGTGGTTCTTGTCGTGGTGATAATCATCTCTGAACAGCCAGATTATCGTAGTCCACCGGAAGAGTCGGACACGTGGAACCTATTCACCAAGGAAGACCGATGCCGCGGCTACAAAGATTTTTTTACCCTCGAGAACAGCAGCGCTGCTGATGCAACCACTCAGTCGATTCGTATCGAGGTTGCCGGACACGTATGATGTAATGTCACCTCTGCTGATCTCTATGTGTGGGTAAAGGATGATGGTCCGGAGGGCAAGATCGATGTCGATCGTGAGCATTCCGCACACGGTGTACGCCGCACCCTCGTTTATCTGTTGAATTTCTGATTTCTGACGCGATTTTCAGACCCTATTTCCGACTATTGAGATGGAGCAGTTCACGCAGATGATCGTCCAGGGGTTGTTGAAGACAAGAGACTTGATGGTCT
Organism: Leccinellum rugosiceps; assembly: GCA_038089755.1. NCBI lineage: Eukaryota > Fungi > Basidiomycota > Agaricomycetes > Boletales > Boletaceae > Leccinellum > Leccinellum rugosiceps. The sequence continues at coordinate 17,815 of JBBPLL010000388.1, read as the reverse complement.
TGTTCTCCCAGAAGATCGATCCATCGGTTAATACAGATGAGATGAAGAGTGCCATCATCTCTTTTCCCGCCGATTGAGAATCCGTTCAACTCACCCTGACGGCTGCGGCAGCGATGAACGCGCACGGTCGGTACTGTGATTGGTACCAGTGGTTTATTTCGCGGATAAAATTCAGGACGTTCTATGACGACCAGTGACGGACCATCAAGATGGCTCAGAATCAGACCTTGCCTCATTCCACACTGCCTGTACGCGCACTGCTTCGAGCAAGTTGCATTGCGGCTTGGCTCAGTGATAGGGACTTGCCATGCATAGGATCTAACTGTACAGTATTTCGTCTATCTGGTGCTTTGATAGACTGTTATTCGACCGCTACATACCTCTCTCGTTTGCAGGACAGTATGTATATATCTTCCGAGCTCCACCCTTTTGTGTCCGCAGCCCTTTATTTCGGATTGGTAAAGCAGTCGCCTCGTGAACTGGAGCTGTCAAACATGTGCTAAAATCAATGCAAAAGTCAGGAAGACGCCTGCCCTATCACTACCGCTGCTCGAGCAGCACTCCCTGATATGATTCCCCCGCACCGAATCGGACAATGAGAACTTAATACCTACTGCCCGGTTCGGGAGTGCCAGAGAGCTTTGTCATGAATACGCACATTCTCCAGGCTGCATTCCAGTCATGAGGTTGGCCTATACCTACCAGAGTCCAAACTGGAACGCGTACACATGTCGGTTGGCATTGGTTGTCCCGGGAGCCTGCATGCTTGATCCCAACAATGCAGGTGTTGCCACCTCTTGGACCATTGAGCGAGGATACGCTGAATCACGATGAACACGGTGCATTGGAGGATACCTACGATCTGTTTGCACGGGAGAGAGGCGTGAATCTTATTGGGTGTAAAGACGAGACTCGAAACGATTCATATGCATAACGCAAATCACAAACACGACGGACGGACATACCCCCGCTGAAGATTGCACCTCGCCACCAGAACATACGTGAGCGTGAGCTGCGCAGGATATGGCCGGGCCTTCAGGAATGGGGTCAGCCCACTTAGTTTCGCAAACGGCGTTTGGGCCAGCGCCGCACTAATCACCGGGCTCTTGTTGATCGCCTTTTTGTTACTGTAGTGAGAACGAATGCAAACTTTCTCGCTTCCACTAAAAAAGTGTAGCAAATCTTGGGTGTGTCGTGTTTTATCATCCCTTTTTTTAATCTTCAACTCGACGCGGTGAGACACGGCCTACTAGTAGGACATACCTTCTCGCTCTGCTCCGCGGTGTGCGGCGTCGTTACATAAGTTGTCGGGCCGTATCACGAAGTTGTAAGTCGAAAGTTGATGATAACGCCAGCTCGAGCTTCGCCGGCCAACTCAGCTCGACCGCCCTTGCGAATACCTTCACTGGCACGTCCTTACCGTGCCACGATTTGCTACAGCGTCGTCCTTCAAGTTTTTGGTATGGCAGGTATGTACACGGTCACTGGCGTCGTGATTTTTAACGTATGCTATGGTTATTTCACCGGAATATGTATGTTCGTCATCGTTCGTCATCATCGATCAGCGTCGATCATATGGCAAATAAACTTACGCTCTCGTCATGGCTGCGCTCGCGCTCGTGTCACTGATGGACTTGGCGCCGTGGACGCCGGTGTTGACGCTCCTTATACCGGGTCTCCCCGAGCTAGGGTAAGTCCCCCGTCGGTCCCTGTCGACATGTTTCACTGATCCCGAGATATCCGCACGACATACATGTGACAGGGTATGAATGGGCATCGACCGCAATGGGTACATTTTGACATGCCGTGTTCCCGTTATTTGACGAGCACTGCGTGATGATGATAACGTCCCCTTCTCAACCATACAAGGGACGTACAATAGTGCCACAGCACATCTACATCTTCCTTGAGTGAGAAAGTCCGTTGTACCCTCGGTATATAGCGCCCCGAGTTTATACACTATACGCACACCTGATAATAGTTGTCTGGGGTGCCATTGACAACATGAAAAGGGAAAATGCCTTGAAATAGGAATGCACCATAGAACAATTGGTAAATGGTATAGATGTGAGCAAGTCGCGGGCTCATAACAAGGATCCAATAAGGATAGAACTTACAAACAGCTAAGTCATACAGTCTGCCCACTAAAAGCCCACACATCTTCACGAGAAATGTATTCGTGTTTCCAATCCACAAAGCGAGCCACACAAACACACGATGCTATGGCAACTTGCATAGTGGTAGAGGATGTCTGGTTAGTGATATACATTTGAATATAGAAGTCGAAGGATCAGATTGGCGGTGATCAAGCTAGTGGTGTGACAACCAATATATCCTGATCCACCCCAAACGAAATTGAGTATCTAGTGAACGATCGTGGATGGTTGGTATAAGCAGTGTTACATGAGTCTTTGGTAAGACGTGCTTACTCACACGTGCTAAACTGGACAAGAAATCTGCACAAGGGTCATCAAGAACTCTGTCGAGGAATATGATGAACGAAATTGATCCTGAACGCACGCGCTAATGACAGTTGCCCAACCTGCGAGACGTCCATGGGAAAGTCTTCCGACTCTGCATTCAATTCCTCCGAGTTCTTTGTCACTGATGCAATGACAATGAGAGCCTGAGATTGAAGTTGGAATCCTGACCCTTCCATTTAATGGGCGCTCCGATGTCGGGACTTGTGTCATCTTTCCTGTCGCTGCCGTTCGTCATGGGGATTTCCAGGTATGGATGTTAAAAACTACCACGGAGGCAGTAATCTCCAGCGCGCACGCCGTATCTCCCGTTTCTACCTATCATTAGTCCGCTTTATACCCCCGAGGTCGCTGTCAGTGGTTCCGAGCGTCAACCTTTTGCCTGCTAAAATCCTTTGCACTGGCGCAGCAGAAGTTGCCTCCCGACATCAACGAAGTTCATGTCTGGTTGCCAGAAGGGTTGTCAGATGCGAACGGTTTGGTTGTGTCACTAGCCAGAGACGAATGAACAACATCATCGGTGTGCACGTTGGTGTTACTCGTCCTGTGATATGGAAGATTGTAGTCTAATGTTGACGATCCGGATGCATTGGTCTGTTCTGTAGTTGCAGTCCATAATGCGGGGATCTCTCGTGGGGTTTTCTCGAGGAGAAAGTTGAGGTATATCATGTTCGCTCGAACTCTGCAAATATTGCTACAGGTCTAGCTGGGACATGAGAAGCGATTGAGCATAATCGAGCGACTCACCAGAGATTTCGCTGATCCAATTCTTGTTTCCTCTTCAACACATGGTGGACGTGAGCAGCCTGCACGCCGGTCACGTAGTCTGATCAAACACAACTAAGATTGTCGTTAACTCGGAGGAGTGCTACGTGGGAAGAGCGGCCGTACTAACTTCTCGTGATTACGTAAACTCAACCGTAATACCTTCGAATTCTCGTAAATACTCGATGCCACCCACTGGCAGTACGGCTGGTTCGTAAACTCATTCCACCCAGCCTTCAAGAATCCAAGGCACAATTTGCACATGCGGTAATTGGGCCTACGATCTCTCCGTTACGCTGTATTTACCCTCGCCGCCATAAACATTGTACGTGTGTCTAAGCTCTGATGTGAACATTTATTTTCGTGCCAGAGTGTTTCGCTTACTAAGGCTCCTGGCAGCGAAGGAGCAAACCTGCCACTGTTTCTCCACTAGGATTCATGCATTATGTACATACTTCGCGTCTGATCGAGATCGTTGCTCATCCATTCCGTCAGACCACCGCACTATACGTACAAACAAAATATATAGTAAGCGGTTTCGTGAATGCCTTTCCGCATTCCAAATTTTAACCCCTTCATACCCTCTCCCCCACGATGAGAACCCCACTGTCGGGCTTGTCCCTCTTGTTCTCATCGGCGCTCTTTTTGCAAGTCCTCGCTGGTCGGCCTGACAAGATATATGGTGTAAATTTGGGCTCATGGCAAGTGCATCCAGCTCCAGTAACTTCCTGGAACGTTGACGCAGTTGATGGTACAGGCTTGTGCTCGAGTCCTGGATGTTACCAGAAGGTATGGTTGTCCGCTGCCTTCCGACGCTTCTTGGTCTTGATGACCTGTAGAATGGGAAAAAATGGGCGGCCAAGTGTGCACATCTAATTGTTCTTCTTGCGTTTCAACCGAATCGTTCGTCCAACCTGTTCCACGACACGACTCGTATTCTCACGGATACCTAGTGCATTCGCTCACGAATACCCCGACACCTACGTTGATCAACAATTTGCGACACACTGGGAGACCTGGTTCACCAAGGACCACGTCGATCAACTAAAAGTTGCAGGGATCAACACAGTTCGAGTCCCAGTATGTGTCAACGTTAATTTGCTGTCCTGTTTTAACGAGCCCTTCGTTATTTAACATTCAGCTCGGGTATTGGATCGTCGAAGCACTCGTAAACCGCCCCATAGAAGCGTATCCTCGCGGTGGTCTTAAGTATCTGGTATGCCTTTCGTGAGAAGAAAGTAGTCCAATCTGAGGGTGAACTACTTTGACAGCGTCAAGGCTTGAAATGGTTAAAAGATGCTAAAATGCAAGTTATTTTGGATCATCATGCATTACCTGGCGTTCAAACCCCCGGGCAAATGTTCACCGGAGAGTATGTGGCTCAGCATCTAGAATCATTCATTGCAGCTGAATCCACCGTAGTTGCACCGCTGACGTTCAGTTCTATGTCAGTCAACGCGATTAAATACGTGGTATAACTTGACGACTTTGTCTGTTAGACGCCCTATAACTATCACCGCGCATTGGTCTGGACTGTGGTCATAACGTCGCTGGCACACCTCGATCCCAATTTTGACAGTGTTTTCGCCATTGAGGCTATCAATGAGCCCATCATGGATGCTTCGCAGACCCCGGGCTATGGTCAATGTGTGTTTTTTGTCTTTAATTAATCTATTTAATTCTGACGACATATTGTAGTTCAGAAGGATTTCGTTCAGACTGTTCGTGCTGTGGAGCGCACTCTTGGCATTGAGGTTCCTGGCATGACGTTGGACACCGCTACTAACCAGCCGACTAACTATACTCTCGCGCTGAGGGAAGCGTGTTCATCGCCTTCATCTAATCTTGGAACTGAGGTTGTGAAGGCAATCCAAGAAGCTATTCCTATCCTCCTTGACATCGTCTTTGATTGCGATCTCAAAGATATATTTACATCGCAGCCATTCAAATCCTCCCGATCTCCGCTAGTTACCAAGTAAGAACCCTGCTATTCATACTGTGCATAGTATTACTTACGTTGCGTCAAGTTTCATGGATGTCAACTGGCAGTACAATGACCCATCCAACCCGGCAGATGCTGCAGATGGACCTCAGGAATACGATAATCATCTATACTACTCGTGAGTCACTGGTCGGCTTACATATCCTTTTGCTAATGTACTGAAGGTTTGGCGTAACGGATTTCCGCTAGTGTCTGTTGACGCTTTACTCATCTTGTTTTATAGGGTGTTGCTGATTCAAACGAGAAAGCTTACTTGGAGAGCATTTGTAGTAAGGAATTTGATGGCATTCTCAAACGAATTGTTCACTCTTTCGTCTCCTCAGACCTGCAGCGCATTCAAGAAGATGCCGCCCTTGATAACTCGCCTCTCTGGTTCGGCGAATGGGGACTTTCGACCCAATTCAATGCTACAGACGAGTTCCTTAATAAGTGGGCAGACGCCCAGAAATGGGCATACAGCCAGAGTGCTGGATGGATTGTGAGCGGGTTCGTGTTTTGCTCAACCTGGACCTGTTCTCGAACCACATTTGTCAGTATTGGAACTTTAAAACCGAGATTTCAGCACAGACGAACGGGACCGACTTGGCTCGACAATGGTATGTGGTTCCCGAACAAGCGCGATGATCCGTTGTCAACGTTGACTGATGGTTCGATCTTGATTAGGTCCTACCTCGAGGGCCTTAAAATGGGGTTCCTCACGGAAGATCCTGCCAAGTATCACGACTCTGACGTATGCAAGCCTTACATCAACACCACGACACCGGCACGTCATCGTGGGCGTGCTCGCTCTGCGTCTCGCTACTTTTGATTTTTTTTTCTTCCATTTTTACGAATATGAACACCCAGCCGTTTGTGAACTCGGTGTTACATATCCAACTCGACTGTCGCCGCTCATTATAGATATCTTTCGTTTACTGACTCAGGCTCTCGTATGCCTAATCAAATTGCGCTCGTTTTGTTTACTTTTTTTGTCGATTAAGTATTGTAGGCCCTCTGTTAGGCCGATCCAGTCGCGAGATGGAAGGGTGGTCTGATACCAACTCATGAGTCGTCGGGACGGAGAGGTGATCGGATACGTGATGTGACGCTGCTGCACTTATCATTGAGACATTCACCCGAGCCGCTCGTACAAGTCCACATACTAATCCCCTTGTCTATGTAGCCCACTCGAGAAGAAGTCCGATCCACCCACATCCTACATCACATGTTGTATGAAGGTGATGGGAGAAGAAACGCCAGGGAAAATATATCTTCTCTACGACTACTCGACAATACTCAACTCCCTGGTACGCGTCTTTGCGAATTCGTCCTTGTAGGTGTTCCAGATTCTGGGAGAGTAGTCGTGTCAGGAAGGGGCATACGACAGGCGCCAAACAAGCAGACGGACCGAGTTAGCTCTTCGATATAGAGCGTCTGCACCCGAGTCACTTCTTCGATCGACGGCTTATCACATTGCTGGATATGTATTGGCCGGCCAACTGTGAACGTCAGACAGTCCAAAGGCCGACGGTTTGGATGTTGCAAAACGACTTACTAACTGATACGATCCTCCGACGGTAGGGCATAAGTCCCAGATTATCTGTGGATCAGAGATACAAATGGTGTTCGCGAACAGGAAGTGAGCTTTAGCAGACACGGCGCACAATTTAATAATCCACGCCCGTGAAATAAAGGGAGAGTGAATCCGAACAGGTGTTGGAACTTTTTCTGTAAAGCGTAAATAGTAGTCCCCTTTTGGTTCGACATCTGCTCATAAATCTAGAGTAACGGATCAATACAAGATAAGTCCGATCAACACTAGATACCCACATCGTTCTCGCCGAATGAGAATACAGGTACGAGGTCAGCGCTGATAACACAGAAAAATGAGGTATGCGCTGGCTTCAAAAAGTAATCTCTCGTACCCATGTTGAATGGCAACCTTGATAAATCCTAGCCTGCGAGGTTGGAGTGTAAGCATGCATTAGAATCAGTCTTGGCTACATTGGCCTACCTCCTTCTTAGTGTTAGGTCTGCCGTACCTGGACGAGCACTCAGGCTTTCTGCAGCACCACCGACCACGATTGCAATCGCTTGCCCTGGACCACGCTTCAAGATGTTGGAGCATGACTGCTTAGAGACACTGCTTATTCCCAAGGCCATAAGGATTTCGCGATATATAGGTACGTCAAAGTTGTTTGTGAGCGTAAGGAGGTGAGGCTGAATCCCTGGAAATGCGAGTGAAAACCCCGTAGCTAATTGAGGCGGATATTAGGATGTAGTATTTCTATGGATAGCGTAGGCCAAACCTTCTGTTGCAAAAGTTGCTATTGCACCCCTTTGGAAGCATTCTGAGAGACGACGCATTTATAAAAACCAGTCCCTTACATTCCTATGATTCCTAAAACGACAGAAGTGAAACACAGCTATAAATACCACTGCAATTTAGGACGAACCATGTGGATGATAACCAAACACGTATGGTCGATCTGCCGGTAGATCACATTCCTTTAGAGAGCCTTCAGTCCAAAGGACGAGGTCCCACAGAGGTATAGAACTCACTTTCAGGAGTCTGGAACCATTGCAGAGGTCGATCAACAACAGGTGACATATGAACGCGCTTCCGGATACGTACGATGCGGGATAGTACTCTGCAAAGTACTTCCATATCTTCAAAGAACGAAACCACGGACTCAATCTCGTGCCATGCTCGGAACTCTTGTCGATCCATCGGATCCATGTGATGTAAAGGGCAATTAACGGCCAGAGTGCTGGGATCGAACTTGAGAGCAAAATGAGTCCAGCATCGACGCCGGAAGAACGGCGACGTACCATAGCATCAGAAAAAGGAAGATACAATTTACAAGCAATGTAGACCAGGCGGCGACGACCATAGTTTGCAATCTTCGTCTTCGGGGTATCTTGGTGGGCACAAAACTAACGGGGGGGGTGTATTAACACTTTGATTATGCGTCGTTGCGGCGCGAAGACGGTGAAGGAAAGAAGGACTCAACTCGATTGATGCATGCAGGGCGGCTACTGGACGCAACGGTGACGACGTTATTTGGGACAGCCTTTCACGCAACGCCGACGCAGAGAGTGTTGCAGCTGATGCGGGAAATGAGCGGGCGCGGTCCATCGCTGAAGTCGTCGCCGACGGCTGGAAAACGAAGGGACTTGGTCGATGGCCCACCGCCGTGCGTGACAGATTGGATATGCAGGTGTTTCACCGGCAGATTGGTCAGTAACGTACATGCATGAATTTCCCACGCTGGTAGACAACAATTTATGACGTCAAAAAGCCCATCATGGCGAGGAATCAAACACCACCCGACAACCAACCGTGTTACCGCTCGCAGTAAAAGTTTCTATCATCTCGGGAAAACGGGAAAGGATCGAAACCTCTCACGAAGGTTGTACCCCAAAATCTTTCAATTCAAGTCCAGGCTTCTGTGGGGTCGCAGGATCCCACGAAAAGCTACGGTCACGACGACGAGGTCCTCCGAGCCTTACTACCCGTTCCGCGGTCACGGCAAAACTTGTGTATGCGCATCGTGGACAAAAGACTGAAAAGGCCCATTCAGTTTGAATAAGTTGAACCGCCGGACAAGCTCACAAGCGTGGACTTCAATGCGAGCCTCAGGTAGCATGTATAGATACCATCTGGCTTCCCAACTACATTACGGATTTCCTCTAATTGCCTCCGTTTAGACTCGGAGGTCTTCGACTTCCTCGTGATGAACGAATCTTGCACCTGAGCTGAAATTGATAGTACGTCCGCTTTCATTTTTCCGGCTATTAGGTCATCTGATGTCAGCAAGTTGCTGAACGAGTGCGGCCCGATACTCACTTCCAGTACAGTTGACTTCGAAATTTCAATGCAGACTGCCAGGCCGATTCAATACCGTCCCCAGCTGACAATGCTAAGACATGCTAGACTGGGGGTATAAGAACAGTTCGGCGGGCGTCTCTCCCTCTTCTCAACCCTTCTTCTCCCTTGATCCCGGTGATCTTAGCAGCGTCAGGCAGCGCTATTTTACTTCTTGTCTCATCTCATCCTCGTACCACTGATTCTTCTGCGCCGGTCGCACACTCCACTCCATTCACTCCTACTGCCCGTCTATTCTTTGACGCTAGTTTGATTCATCATGGTTGTTCTCTCTGCACGCTTCACTCTCCTCGCTTCCCTCTGCGCCCTCGTTGCCGTCGCTATCCCACCTCGTGCAGAAGCTGCTCACATCTATGCTGGACATTCGATGGAGAAGCATGTTTCTTCCCCTCGTCCTCATCGACGGACGCCTGGCGCCTCTCTCCTCGGTCGACAAGGTACAGCTCACGGGTACGACGAGAATAACGATGGGCAGTACCGTGACGTGTGTATCCTCACCCATCCATGTCTTGGATGGATGCCATGGCTGACAGTTCACTCTTCAGTCGCCGGAATACCGTTCCCCTGGCCTTCCACCCCTTTTGCGACGCCATACCGTTTCGGACCACACACAAGAGGGTTACGACCATCACGACCAAGGTCATCACGATCACGCCAGCCACAAGGTCTCTCGATCTGCTTTCGCGCGAAGCCGCTATCGCCAAGGTCCCGCCGCTCAGTATCGTCGGTCCTCGGTTTTCGTTCCTGGTGAACAAGGAAATATGTATTTGGTTTCCGGAAGTCTTCCGAAGGATGGGGGAGAGGGACATTCGGACGCAGATAAGTTGCGGCGTCAAGTCGACGAAAGTGATCTAGCTCTCGGGAGGATCGACATCATGGCGAGTCTCTCTCCCCGCCTGCCTGAAACCATCATTCGCTAATGGCTCGTTCACCCAGAGTGCTTCCGGGACGTCGCCTGGCGCACAACGTCTTGCATCGTTGACAGTGAATTCGACCCCGGTCGACTGGACGTCTGGTCAGACCACTGCAAAGGCATTCCCGTTAAACGCTTCTATGACCAACCAAACGCAGTTTATCATGATGCCTTTGCAATCGAATGGCACTGGTATGTCCCAAGCCCGCCAATAATACACGTCCATTAATTGTTCCCTAGGAGGCTTCAACAAGCATGTTACCCTCGCTACGGAGGTATTTGATGCAAGCAATGCAGTGATGGTCATGTACTGCGCCACCTATGACTCGGATCCCGGGGCAACGTCCGCGCTTCTCATGACACCTTGCACGACTCAATCTGTTCAGGTCAACGAGCAAGGCGACCCCTGCTTCGGACAAAACGATGCCTCGTCACCAAGTCTGCATGAGAGCCAAATATTCTCTTACGACCCGTCTACAGGAAAGATCGAACCGATATCTATCGTCGCTACCTCTTCAGATGCTGGTGGCGGCAGCGACGACGACGACGACGACGGCTCGGGTCCATGCGTTGCGGCAAGATCAGTTCAACGGAGGGACAACGGCAGCTCAGCAACGAGCAGCTCCACCAAGCCTTCGATCTCCTTGACAAGCGCAGCGCCCTCTGCCAGCGCCCTACAACAGGCACGAAACGTCACGCTTGTCTACGTTGCGGGCGAGCTCGAGGTGCCCGCCTCCGCGTCCTCGAGTGCGTCGTCCAACTCCGTCAGTGCAAGCGTGGGGCAGGCGCCCGCTTCTGCGGCAGTGGTGACGACGACTCTCACCACGACGGTCCTTGCAACTGTGACGGCATCGAGACCAGGATCATCCCAACCCTCCTCATTTAGCCGGACCATCTCACCTGCACAGGCTGAGGTGTCGGTGTCGATATCCTCGCAGCCCCCGTCGTCGTCCGCGACGACGATCGTTCCGAAGCCGCCCGCCTCGGGTACGCCGGCGCACTCGAACGCTGTGAACCCCACGAGCACCGTGCCTAAACCACCCGCCGCCGCCTCATCGAAGGTACAAGCGGACACGGACGAGTCGTTCGAAGTCGACATCGTCGGGATCGGGCCGTCCACGACCTCTGGTGCTTCCCTGTCGACGTCCGCGACGGCTTCTCAGAGCTCTACAAGCGTGACTCTCGACCCGCTGGCTGTGGCATCGTCGATCGCGAAGCAAGCTGCCTCTCGACGGGCTGTCATCATGACTGCTTCCGTAGTTAGGTAGTGTAAGAACGGATGACGTCTGAAAATATGAGATCTGTGATCGATTGTGTGACACCGGCACGTTGCAGCTTGGACTTAAGTAATAGTGCTCATCGTAGCGGCGCTCTTGCGTCAAGTCCCCGACTCCAGGGAAAATGTGCATAGTACAGACAAGGTGTAAGATTTTTTTCGGAGTACCACGAAAAACTACAACTTGTCCATGCACTGATAGACTTGAAAGGTACCAAGTATTTCAACTCACGACTCATGGATAATATCTTGAAGCAAACAATCTTCAAGAACGACTCAGATATGTGATCAGGATTTGAGCCTCGAAGTAAGTCAGCAGTGCTGCAATGAGAATCAGATTCTGTGTAGAAGAACCAATAAGGGAGTTCGTCCAACCGACAAGCAACATGAGCAGTAACATCTATGGTCGACAAACAGACTTCAGCACTTGTCAGTTCGTGTAAAAGTTAGCAGTGAATGTATTCATGAGAAGCAAAATATAGGGAAGTAGTGAGACATGGAATGAGCCATGATAATTTGTCTATAAACCTGCATTCAACCATCAGCACCCGGCGCCCACAAAAAACAAAAAGAACGAAAATGGCTTACATTGTGTATCGAGTATCGAGAGATGGCGGATTGAGGCAGATTGATTGAATAGGCTATGCTAGCTTAGCAGCACAATCCTCCCTACTTCGTTTACTTCTCTAGTTTATTATGCTGCGTTAATTGCCGGCTGTACATACCTTACATCACACACGTGCTGCGTGCGTCATGCAATGCGGTGCACTGTTGCGTGGTTCTGCTTGCCTTGCGATCGGCGCGGTGCACCGTACTCCACTCTAGAGGGGGGAGCAGAGGGACCTTCGCAACGTGCTCCACAGGCTGGGCAATCCCGTGCATCAACGTACCCTGGAACTCGCGGCTGCTGCTCTCGCGATTTGGTGCGGCGCGTCATCTTAGAGGTGCCGTGCGTCAATGGTTCACGCTGCCTGGGAGGGCGGGGACAATGGGAGGGCGGGTGGGGGCGACCATATTCATGCTGTGGTAGCACGCCGTCCCTGATGCGGCGAGGGAGGTGACAACGGGGCGATTGTGATGCAGGGTGGCCCTGGGTGGGTGAGCGTGTGGACAGAGCGGACCGCCCCACATCAGTCACCGTGTCGGCGCGCTGTTACGTCGTCACTTGCAATACATCAAAATCTTGCGAAACTGTGACGAATTGAGTTGGGCTTGCAAGATCGTCATGAGTTATGGGTATGCGGCGCGTGCGCTTGTATTGTTTGTCTTTGTGTGTGTTTTGGTGCAGCAGTGAAAAAGATCCCGTTTGCAGGGAGTCGGGGATAAGGATTCTTTCGGTAACATGAATCACGCGCCCGACTACCTATATGTATATCTGCCAGCTCCCTCAATGATGCGGAGACGGACCTTAATCATTACAACTGCGCAATAAGCCTTTATTCCTAATGGATCTGAAAATGCACCTCACTGGCAGTTCAGTCAGCTACAAGCATGATACGACGACCGACCCAGCGACTGCTACATCTCATCATCGAAGCTAATATCTTCCACGGGAAAGTTTCCGACCGTCACCCTATCCGGTCGAACGAACACTCCATGATTGGGGCGACACGTAAAGTACCGCGATCCTTGTAGTCTACACAAGCCAACGTCATCGTCATCCGAGATCAAGAGACAAGGGTTTCACGCACGATCCATCGTTACGCCCGATTGGTTCATCGTACTCGATACCGACCCAAATACCAGTCTTTGCGAAGGCTGTCTGTCCCACGAAACGCACCGTACCGCGTTTGTGGAGTCCTTCCTCGGCCGATTCGACCTCGCAGCGTGCGCCGATCGGGATCTCGAGGACATCAATATCATTCGGGGTCGACTTCTCCGACGGTGGTGCAAACCGACCGATCTTGAGCTGCTGCTTGTACGCCAGTACGGAATCTGAATATATTGCGTGTGGTGAATGTCTAACGCGATCGGACGGGGAAAGGGAGGGGAGCGGTTCGCGAACCTGTTCGTTTCGCGTATGCGTCATCGCTCAGCTCGAATTTCTCGACTTGAGACACGTCGGAGAGCTGTCCTGTGAACGAAGTGGAGGGGTTCGTATCGATCACCTACGGCAAGGAGATATCGAAAAGCGCGTGCCGCCATGGCGTCAAGAGGCTGAGATCACGCTACGAATGATCGATCTCGGGGGCTTACATTGAGCGTTTGAAACGTCGTCAGTCCGTAAAAGCCGAGTTGCTTGTCATCGTCAGAAAGCTGCGCGATGGTCTCGCCTGCATCGTTTTGCACGGAGATGCGTTGGTTATGGACTGGGATGCCGGTGATGAGTTCGAGTTTCGTCTGTGGGTTGAATGAGTGGATCGAGCAGCGCGGGCGGGGGAAGATGAAGACCTTGAGTTGTTCTACGGTAAGGTGGAGGTCAAAACGTCGTTCAGATCGCGTGTCTGGGGAAACTATGAAGACGTTGACGATGGAGGACATTGCAAGATCATAACATGACCTAAGCAGGACCACCGCCGTTGCCAGTGTCTCGATCTCAGGCCTCATCGTCACCCGGCTCTCCCACTCTAGCTCCGACTCGGAGTCGCTCACAATCACCACTCACTCCCTAAATTGCCTTCCCCATCTCACCCCGTCAGGGACGTGATGCGGCGATGGCGGCTGCGCCCTCTCCTTCCACTGCAGGGGAGTGCACGACCGTCGTGATAAAATAGCGAACATGAGGTTTAGAAGGTGATGACAACGTCGAGTATCCGAGGCAATACGAAGAGCCACAAGGCAATGGACAAGCCGCATTATGTACAACAAACACAAGTAAGGTTGGATAGACACACTATAACAAGGGTGACCCGTATCGTACACTTTCTTCTATTTTTGTCTACTACGCTGGCACCATCGTTAGCAGATAGAAATGGAACAATATTTGGGCGAGGAATGGATAACCTCACAGTTCACGTTCATCAACTGAACCAGTGGCACCAGGATACCAAACATCCATAGGACCTGCCGCAGGGATTTATACAATGTCGCATGCGAGCGCGAGTGTACTATCAGCCCATTTGTTCATATACCACCACCTCCCTATTGCGCAGTTCACCCCCAAGTGGCTGGTACGAAACGGATGCTCGATCCGACTCCACTTGCTAGGGTATAGTTGTTCACCCACGACGGCCGTACATTCGTCTTGGGAAGCATCGATTGCGAACCGCAAGACGTAACAGTCGGAAGGCGGCTGCTGTACCCTTGAACAAGACTCTAGAAAGCCCCTTGCATATCCATCTTCCGAAGCGTCGACATGGTGCGCCCAATCAAACGGCTGGTGTAGGCCATAGTCCACCTTAAGAATGTCCTGAGCTACTATCTTCATTGGCAATACCACACTCATTTCGGTAGACGTATGCTTGGGTAACATAAGGTCAATGCACGAGAAGTGCAAGTCCCCATCTTCCACAAACGACTGGCCCAGGAGCCTGATGTTTGTCCCTCCAGTTGTGGGACAGACGACAGAATTTCGGATTATGCTGATGCTTTGGAAGTGACCATTTATAATACCCTCATGAGAGAGGCGCATTAGAGGAAGATCACCAGCAACAGGAGATGGATTAGAAGGAAGCATAAACGCCTGTACGAGCATTGATCGCACTTCCAGCGTAGATCCATGAACGACAGGGTAGCAAAAGAAGACGTGTATTTTTGAGATGAGATTGTACACCTTGACAAGGGGTTCAAAGCGCCAACCAGGTGGTAAAGTGCCCTAGTATTCTATGAGTGATCTTGTACGAACACTCGTCGATGAAGTTGGCTTCTGCTTACCAGTTCCAAGCCCAATGCAGGGAATCTGTAGAGCTCGCGTGTCTCCGCATCGAGGATCAGATGATGCCACCGGAGGTATAAAAATGGTCCATGGCCGCCATGTAAACGCATTTGAACGAATTTCCTCATAGGGATATCCAAGGACTGCAGGTAATACAGTTGGCCGGAGGTATTACTGATACGAAACTCTAGGAGCTTCCTAGGAGAGAAAAAAAGGGGGGGATGGACAAACGAACATGGATGGACTGAGATGGATAACGTACCACAGCGAAAGTGGGCCTCGGGTAAACACGATGTAGACTATGGGTCCATCGATAGAGATCAGAGAGGAAGCATCCCAATCATGAATTGTTTGATTGTGCTCATACAAAACCCGGCGAGTGGGTGATACTGAATCGGAGTCGATGTCGTACATCACGAACGTCCTGGATGACTCGCAGCCAATGAGCCATCTTCCATCGACAACTTTTGGAGAATCCAACGGAAAATTTTGGGGTCCGATCTCCAGGCAGGAAATGTCTCGCATAGGATGGTTGGTCCATGAGAGAGCCAACCGGTCAGATTTTAGCAATGTTCGCTGGAGGAATTGGACAGATTGGGACGGGAACGGCCCAGGAGGACGGGGCAGCTTTGCATTTGCGTACAAGGACCTCCAAATGTGGGGAAGGTAGCTGATGTTGTGGAATTGCTTGGAAACCTAGTAATCGGAAGGTGGTAAATGAATGAACCGATCAGTGGAGGGTTGAGTAGAAACCCACCGTTCGTAACCGGACGACATCTCTAGGACTAAGGTAACAGAGAATCTGACAGATAGTTTCTGCTGGTAGGGTGGGTTGGCTATTCTGGTCCATCTGAACTTGAAGTGGGACTCAGAGGGTTGCTTCATTAATCGGATCGCCATCAATAGAAATTAGAACCCAGCTGATATTTGATGTACAGCTGTCTCGACTCTCGAGAACGAAGGACATAAAATGTCAAAGTTGCAGCATCGTTTTTCCAGCGCACTCTCCTAGCCACAACGCCCTCGCCATCGTCCCCCGACGAAGATGCAAAAATCGCACTCTTGGTCCTCACCGTCGCCGCGTTGTTCAGCTTCGTCCATGCTCACGGACACCACGGTAAATTGAACGTATTGCAGGGGCAACTGGATCCAACAGCGTCCTCGTCGCCAATCTCGAACACGACATGATCTTCTACGAGCGCTGCTTGACGTTCCCTGCGGTTGTTGACACCGTTAAATACCATTCTTTACCTCCACATGGGTCTCCGACGACAGGATCGCCTTGTGTCCTATGAGTGGCTACACCGGCATTGTTTTCAGTGGATAATGGAGACACCTTGTCCCGCAAGCATGGCTTCTGCATGGTCCTTGCCGCCCAACAGATTTCCTAGCCTGATGACCCATTGCATTCGGCCCTGGGTATTGAAGATTCAAATGTGTTTGTCCTCGAGCATCCAGGCTGCTTACAGACTCGAAGAATCGCACTGATGGGCAAGGTTCAGACTAAACATTTCCTCGTCCCAACGGGAATATGGACTAGACTCACAGTAATGGATGTTATTCACGTGTCTGTTAGGCGCTCAGTGTATGTGGCCAGGGAGGCGGTCGATTGTACCGAAACGCGTCATAATATCCCCATACAATGCTCTGTTCCCAGAGCGAGCCCGCATCATACCCGAGCGAGACCAACCTGGAGCGGGCCTTTGCCGCGGGGTCAGGCTGCCCACCCTGGGCAGTACTCCCGCTGAGCATTGGACGGGATTGCTCGGCCACGTTCAACTCGGTGGGAAGCTCATCTGGAGACGCAGGACCAGAGGACCCAGGGGGGATATGAAATGGTGACGAGGGATCACGGAAGACATCCTGAAGGGACTACAGTAGTACGTGATCGGTATGTCGAAGCCTCGCGCGTGAATACCACGACAGGCTCACCTTGATAGAAGATCCACTCATAGAGGCTCTAATTGAATGCTGGGACACCCATAAAAGACGAGTGGACTTCCTGAGGCATACATGGCGAGAACGAGAAAACATGGTTTAGCAACCGCGGCGTGGGTTACTTCGGAGGCGATAAGCCACCCCTTGGGAAACTGCTCATGATCAGTCTTGCTGTCTGCATCGGGCCCCGGTCGCCCCGGACCGTCGGTGATTCAGTATCATAATCTGGCATCATTACTTAACATGAGCCGAGACATTTTTCTGACAAGTTTGCTGTTTTGAGTTTAAGTTGTGGTATGTTCTACTGATCTGAGTGTGGTAGTTGGCAGAACAAGTATAATAAGCCCCTGTTAATATTAAGTCCTAAATTTGTCAATGTCCGTACTCCCCGCGTCCACTGAGTCTCTCCCCTATAAGTTTCGCTCCCCCGACTTGTTCCACCTCAACCAAGTCCTGATGGAACAGAATAGCCAACCCACCCTACCAGCAGAAATTATTTGTCGGATTCTCTGTTTCCTCCGAAGTCCTAGAGATGTCATCATGTTACGAATGGTGGGCTTCTATTATTCCTTCTACTGAGTCGGATCGGAACGTTTATTCACCATCTTGCTAGGTTTCCAAGCAATTCCATGACATCAGCTACCTTCCCCACATTTGGAGGTCCTTGTACGCAAATGCAAAGCTGCCCCGTCCTCCTGGGCCGTTCCCGTCCCAATCTGTCCAATTCCTCCAGCGAACATTGCTAAAATCTGACCGGTT
>JBBPLL010000387.1:0-27351 GCA_038089755.1 Leccinellum rugosiceps | reverse complement strand
CTCATTCGACTGAGGTATGCACCCATTAACACTCGTTATGATCTATTCGTTAACCATGTACCTAGCTCACTATCTTTAGGTACATAATTCAGTCGTTCCACTCATTCGACTGAGCTCACTATCTTTAAGGTTTATCTTAAATATTGGGATGAACTACGCGCAGTCGGGGATTTGACGTTCCCTGACGAGCGCTATCACTCAAATCGACCTCGATTACACGGTGGCCATACTATGTGACAGTAATTTTGAAGACGGCGCGTACTCAGATTTGATCGGTCGTCGGTAGGCCATCATGATTGACAAAAGCCGAGCGCGTCATTCGCAAGTACTGGGCTAGTAGGCCTAGGCTCCCGATCATGGAATATTCCTGGAAGCACTCCCTTGAATCGCATTACATGTACTACGGTGAGTGGTAAAAACCTACCGACTCGTCAACAGGGGGCTGATGATCGACCCCTCATCGTCCGAGTGCACTTGCTCAGCATTGTACACCTTTTAGGATAATTTTCTTCAGCGGCACGTTGTGCACGCGTGCGAGATTGGCAGCCTGTGCCTTCATTCCTGTCGCCACTGCTTGCGCCGGGCGGTGCATCCTCTAGTAAAGGAAGGCACAAGTGAAAGGCGGGCAAAACGAGGCCATCATTCCTAAGGGTAAGCGACTACTAAGGTGCATATCACACAGTCCGTAACAAGCTGGCTTGAATAATATGTAGCATCTAAGCTTGAGAGTCTCTTGCTCAATTATACCGGCAACCTATCTGAGGCGCCACTCAGTTAGAATTACACCAATGAGAGGAAGGGGCAAAGGTGGCTCAAACATCCCGCAGGCTCGTCTGCCCCACGTGTCCCATCTGCGCCGTTTCGCTGGTCTTGCTTTTCAATCCGTTCGGGACAAAGTCGCTGGACGATATACAGTGCGGAGTCTTCTGTGTCCAAGAACTGCCCAGTAACCGCGCCTTCAGCGATCAGTTTCTCCCAGACACCTTCGAGGAGTCGCTTCCTTCCCTCCGCCGATGCTTTCTTCTCGGTAGGGACCAAGTTCCACATGCTCGTGACCAGAAATGTTTTCTCTAGATTCGTATGGCGGGAACAGAACCACCTGACACTGGCTTCGGGGGAGGGAGGTTTTGATGGATTCATGTCCATGATCTGGTGAAGGTAGACTACTCCAGCAAGCGTAAAGTTGGAGGGATAACTTTATAGGTGTCAAATAGGAACGAGAAAAGACCAGAGTAACACACACCAGGCTGTCACCCAATCAGACAAATTTCTCAGTACTTGTTCTTGTGAAGAAGCAAATTCGGAGGGAGGCGTGTCAACCAAAACTAGGCGACGGTTTTTGAGCGTGATAATGTGTGGGGTGATGTACTTGGTGTGGACCGCCATGCTGCTAGCTCTACTATTCCGCTTCTCTTGATCGCAGATTTCAGTGAGTTTGTGAATGAACTGACCATCATCAGCACAACACTGGACAGATCGTTCAAGTTCACTCACAGTGGTCTTCCCGCTGCCCGGCCGTCCAACAATGCTATTTGACAAAGCCACTACTTCAGCGCTATGATTTGGAATGGCATCAAACGATACCTACGGGATGACAATGTCATCTTGTCTTCCTTTGAAATAGTTCTTCCCCATAAGTATTGTACCAGAGTCACTGGGCGACTCGGAGAAGAATGAAAGAAGGGCAATCCAATCGCAGTTTGCTGCTTTGCAGCGCTCTGCAGCTACGTGCGCCTTGAACTTGGTCGTGCACGCGGTGAGGGAAAGATACCACAAGCTAGAACGAATAATACTAAGAGTGAGCGCCACAGCATGAGCAGCACGCCGCCGCTGCGTCAGCACGTGTAGTAAGGAGCGAACACGAGTTGGCCTTGAGTTGATGGATTCACTCAGCCGCCGCATATCTATTGTGACATGATTTTCGCTAGGTAGGTTTTGCACATTGATGAAGCTTTTGAGAGCTGGCCAGATTTACATGCCATCATGGGCCTCGACCTATTAACGGAGGAAAGGTAAATTGCAAACAGCAAAATGCTCTGCTTTCGGGCTCAGGTGCGTCGATGGAGTGTGTGTGTGATAGTCCTGACGGGCCTTCCTTACTAGGTGTGTGGGGCGCAGCCTCGGACCAGCTGACTGGGGTGAGCGGTAAAGACTCAGGCCCTCGCATGGAAGGCACGCCACGGCGAACAACAGGAACTTGAACGAGCCTGAGATATGAGCTACGACGGCTATGAAGGCATACAGGGAATATCTCGGGCGAGTCTACTACCTACAAGAGAACAACAACAAAGGGAGAAGGTGGGTGGGTCGAAAGAAGCGACAGAGATGTAGCGCGTCGACGTCGAAGAGGTGGCGAGAGATCCTCCAGCATACGCTCGAGGGTACATATAGCCTCTTCGTCGTCGGAGGCCGAAAACCCCCTTCCGGTGATGTCGATCCTCTGTCATCGGAAGGTCCCGAGGTAGATTGTACTCGGAATTTGCCCTTCACTAACATCTAATTCTCACAAGCAACGGCGCATAGGAGCGGAGCGTGAAACGGGAATGTGTTGAGACCTAATGAGCAAGTACAGTCTTACAGGTGTAATCGAGTTACGTATATGGATCCGGGTGTAGGAGCTCTGTTTACTTACTACTTCGTTGACAGAGATAAAATTTTCCCCCGAGTGCCGACCTTCTCTCTCAAATCAGCCAAGCATCGGTCTTGAATCATGTCCGCCAAAATATCCACCGCGGTAGTCTGATCCTTAGCATCAGGGCCCGGGTGATATGTTAGATGGGCTCCGATACACCTTCTGATCCGGCAGGGTGCTTTCTTCCAAAACTCTTCCGCAAGTCTCCTCTCGGATGCCCCATAGACGACCACTATGGAGGGGATAATGTAGCCTTTGTGCGTCATATAAAAGCTCTTCAGTATTTTCCACTTTTCGCCGCTCAATTCCCCTTCCCCCCAGGGCACAAACAGCATGATGAGGTTGATGTCATTGTGGAACTGGTCTGAGGATGACCTCACAAACGGCGAGAATGGTTCTGGGTCGGTTTCCTGAAAATGATGCTTCCAAATGGGGCTGGCTGCCTGACTGCGGAGAGAGGACCGCAAGCTTGGTGCAATTTCAAAGAAAGCACCCTGCCCCGTCAGGTCACACACGACTACCGTGGTCATGGGCCTAGAGTGCCCTCCGACTACCGAGCGCACATTGGGTGCTGTAAGCCAAGGTGTGTTGTCCGGAATACTCCAGCTACCCAGTGAATGTTCCTCTTGTATGAGAGTGAAAAGTCGATCACGAACGACGTCGTTCGGAGAATCGGAAGGGATGCGCACATGCCCGTCGAAACGAAACCCTCTTCGTCTGAACTCTTGTTCCTTTCGTTGCCAAGACATATCGGCTTCCTCTCCAGGTCCAAAAACAGCGATCGCTACAGGTACTTTTTTCCTGAAAATAGCTGCGTAGAAGAGATTATAATTTCGCATGTGATGGGCTTCAACATGTTCTGTTCCCGCGCTGAAACAGAAAAGGAGAAGGTCAATGCCCGCTATTTGCTTGATTCCCTGGACAATGAGTTTTAGATTCTTCTTGGTCACGAGAGCATCGTCTTTGCTTTCGTCGAATCCACACATGTTCCATAGGTTGACATGTGTGTGCGTATTGAGCGCAATGGGGGTCCGAGAGAATATTGAAACAGCTTGAACTTCGTCATTGGAGTTCGGTTGGTCGCGGGAAATAAGTTGAGCTATGATGTGGCTTCTATCCTTCGAATCTCCAAGCAGAATAACATTTCGTGGTGGCTAGTAATAAGCGGCGCTTAATTTGATGTCTCGTCGCAGGTATAGTGAGCCACATACAGCGAGAAAGCTGCTCAGCAGTAGCTCTTTCAGCTTGGCTTTAGATACATCAACCTGCCGCAGTTCCTTCAGCTTGTCTCCAGAGACCTCAGCTTGTTGCTCCTTTGGCAACGTGCAAACACACGCATGGGCACAAAATTGCAAGCCAAGTTTCGATATGTTCGCCAGGTTATCTTCTCACCATTTGTCCATATCTCCTTCTGGGTTGTAAGATTCTAGATGAGTAATGGTCATTGCTATAGGGATCCTCCTCTTGCATATTTCCTCGAACACGAATTCATAGTTTTTCCTGTGAACCTCATTCATTCGTATGCTGTTCGCATTGCTGGCTCCTCGAATACAGTACAGAAGGAGGTCGATAGCCTGAGATGCAATCTTCTCTTGCAAGAAGTCTTTCAATATTTGTCTCGCTTTTTTATCAGGGATTTTTCCAGCAGTGCCTTCGTTTAGTCCAATAGTATCCCAAAGATTGACACGCGTTTTCTCTAGCATGATCGTGTAAAGTTTGTTCTCCCTGGTGCACCCCGGGGCATCGTTGGAGATCTCAGCATCCTCCCTTCCAATGATCATATTGACGATTGATGATTTACCCACACCACATTCACCGAACAGCACGACATTGCGTGTTTCTGCCACTAGAGAGATTTCAGCCGAGGGGGAGGGTTGTTCTGAGGGTTTGAACTGGATGGTGTCGGTGATGTTATCACAATGGAGCTGTGGACGCTGGGGGAACTCCAGAGATGGTTCAGGCGGTAATCGAGGGGCGGGTTTGGAATGGTGAACCAGATCCGAGGATAAGTCTGAGTAGGACCTGTGGCGGGCAAACTGAGGATTCTGAATCTCAGGCTGCTGGAGGGGCTTTGTTGATGTTGGTGATGGTGGCTTGTTCCCGGAACTACCACCAGTAGGGGTGGACTTGCCAGAAGAATCTGATCCTTGGGAGTGAATACTAGCGACGTCCGCGATGCTGCCACACCGTTCATAGTACTTCTTGTATATCGTCAATGCCTCCTTGTAGAGACCATGATCAGTAGCAATCTCGGCGATTTCAGCGACGTCGCAGTTCCGGAGCTTGTTGATGTACCCCATAGCCTTGCCCTTATCTGCATAGACCACTGTCAAGAGCAACAAGTTCTGTAGCTTGCGGTTGTCACTGAACGGAGACGTCTCGACGATAATTTTCTCCAACAACTCAATCAACTCGATGGCAAGATCGGCCGAAAGGAAGGCTTTGATAGTGTCCGAGACATCGTCCGGATCAATGGACTCGGGCAAGGCAGTGGCGACAATCTATAAACCATAAACATCTGACACATGACATGTAGCCCAACAAGTAGACCGACCTGGTCAATAAGTGCCCTTCGATGCACATTGTCATGAACAAGGACTTGTGCCCAGAGTTCTGGCCGGCGACGCTTCATAAGATAGTGAGCTTGTTGTTTGAACATGGAGTTCTCGTTCGTAATGACGATGAGCTCGTCATCACAGAAGCCCTTTGCATAGGCTATGTATGCCAAATAGGGATATCGAGCTTCGCAGAATTTACCAACGACAAGGGGCTCATAGAGCTGTGCCAATCGTTAAGGAGATGCCTACAGGACTTGTTCGACAAACGTACGTTACTCTCCTTCAGGAATGCTTCGGGATTGTTATTACTGTCGATCAGAATCTTGGCCATCGCGTTAAACACAGCAGGATCTTGAGAGCAAGACTGCACACGGGCCTCGAGCCAGGGGAGAATCAACGCCAATCGATTCCGTTGCTCAACCTCGTGAACAAGTTCATCCATGGGGAAGTTGCCTGTCACAGAAGCCAAAAACCCCTTAATGGTTGTCTCATCACAATCGACATCGAGCAATCCGCTGACAACCTGGGGGGTCCTAACTGAATCGACATGTTGCACGTAGACTTCGATAAACTTCGTGAGACCATTCTGGTAGAGGTAAAGAACGAGGCAAAGAATGAGATCGTGGACAAAGTGGAAGCGGTCGCAAACAATGATAAGGGGAAGGTGATCTTGCAACTTCGCCTCCTTCAACAAATCCTTGACCTTCTCCGGATTGTAGTGGTTACTCTCTCGACAGATGCGTTCAACTTCACGAATATGGCCAGTCCGAGCGGCAGCCTGAATGTACTTGAAGTGGACTTCGGGATCTTCACTCAAGTTCACAATCGACCCGAGGTAGTAGTAAAGACCTTGTACAAAAGTTAGCTTCGCCAAAAAGTCGGCATGCGGAAGATAGTTACCTTCAAATGTTTTGAAGGACTCGAACATTTCAATTAACTTCACAGGTCCCAGGATGTCGGAGTACTTCGTAGCAATCTGGATGACGACCTTAAGATTCTGATGAATGTTTACCCTGAGCATCTCTTGCATACATGCCATCGAGTGTTCGGTGGGGAGACGTCTGAAGTAGTTGACGAGCCATTCGGGTTGAAGGCCACCAGTATGCACAATTGCGCACTTGATGTCCGTCAAGTCCTCGTAGTGTTCGAGTGCCTGTTGACATTAGCAACCAGGTAGATTCAAATGCGGGATGACTCGGATGCGCTTACTCTGTGCAAGAGACCGGCCATCTCACAAAGGTTTGCGATCCTAGGACGGTCATAATGCGTGAACATGTCATTACCGAGGATTGCATCCGCGACAGGCGCATGGGAAAAGTTTATCTCGAGTAGACGTGTCTGCAGATGACCCTGCTGAGGTCGATTCTCCTTTAGAGTATCCAACAAGAAGGATGTTGCCAACTGGACCATGTTCCGCGACATAAAGATATCCACAACCTACAACACGTGCTCAAAATACTGTTCGACAAACAGTTAGATTTCCACTTACGCGTTCAATATCAATCAGACGTCCAGTCTCATCACTAGCAAGCTGGGTGGCAGACTCGGCACCCTTGTCCGAGTTCGTCCCCATGATATGCTGCAACAGAGACACATAGTCTGGGGTATATCCAACCATATTCGAATACAGAACAATCTTGTTGGTCTGACCAGTCTCTGCAAAGCAGGCAATAACCTTGTTGGTGACATTTGCTCTGAGGTACACGCTCAAAGCCAAGGTCATGTCATGCAAGCGGATGATATCCCCAAGCTCTTCACTACAGGTAAGCTGGTAGCATATTATTAGGAACAGTCACGTTCCTTGAATGAAGGCTTGCCTTGTGTTCTTTCAGTCACTTCTCGAGAAGCTGCTTGCGACCATGGCCTTGCTCCTGTCGAGCCACTATGCACACTGAACCATCTTGAATTGGTGGCTCTTCAGAAGTTCCCTGACAAGGTGATGTATGCCCGTCGTGGCCGCCACCACCTTGTACCTCGCCGGTACAGGACGTGACTGCATGTTCGCCTGTCACTAAGACCAAGGGAGGGGGGGGAAGAAAAGACACTACATTAATAACCAGATCCCTTCGGCACGACAATACGATAAAGAAATAATGGGACAAACGGAATCAAGATTCACCATCACGACGGGCTGGTGCTTGATCATCTTCGTCGATTTTGGCATCGTCTTGGTCAATTCCGATGCCTGGCTCAGCAGTAGCATATTCTATGGGCGTGATAGTGCCCTGTCTTGCTGGAGGAGTAGGAGGAGGGATGGTCTCCCCATATTCCTCAGTATCTATATTGAGTTCGTTCTCGACGTCAAGCGGTTCTTTGGATGGAATTGCGACCGCCTGTTCGTCAGACGACGAACGCTGTGGAATCGAAGGAGGTCTAGCTAACGGGTTGAACGCGCCCATCTGCACCAGCCTGGCTGCAACGCGTTGACGACGCGCTTCTTCATCTGCTTCGTCCTCCTCTGTCTCGGGTTCGACAGCTCTGGAGAGCTGTTCTGCATGCACCGCTTGGTCCTCCACAGATGTATGCGTTGGCTCTTCTTCGATATCAACAATTGTACATTCTACCAGCTCCTCTTTCGCTTCCTGGAGACTGGGTTCCTCGACGGGCTCGTTAAACGCCTCCTTGGAACCAGGAACGGAGTGATCGGGGCCAGTTGCGATACTCAATTGTTTGTTATGGGTCGTTTCGATCGCCTCTGCTACCTCGCTGGTGTCCTTTTGCGAGACTTCGACGGCCAGAGGTACGTCGTGAACGATGTCCGTGTGGGGTTTATCTATGACAGAAGCAGACTGGACAGCTGCCACTTCTGCTTCCTCAACGGGAGGCTCGAAGAGAGGTGCGGCGGGTGCATTATTGGACTTCTTGCGAGGAGGGGCGGCAGGGTGGGGACCTGCAGGCGTATGCAAGGGTGTGTCAACCTCATCATTGTGCTCTGCGGAACCGAGAAGGATGAGCAGATCGCGAGAGCGGTCCATATACAACCAACACACCTGTCGTGGTGGCTGCTGTCTCAGGGACAGGGGATGTAGCGGGCGGCAAGTCTGGAGGAGGTGACGTTACAAGTGCTATAAATAGATGATCGTCAACAATAATAGACATATGTAGAGCGTTATCGATGACCGCACCCTCGCTCGATTCTTTGGCAACGATCAACTGATCAGCAGGGGACTCTTGGTTTGTGGCCTTGTCTGCAGAAAGTACCGGCTCGAGTTTGCGTACTACAGGATTGGGTGCAAAGCTAGGCGGACCCATGCAGAAGTGCGCGCCCCCAAGACAAGCCATGCGGGCTGCGATCGATACCCTGCGTTGTCTCTCCTCACCCTGGTCAGGATCTCCACCGTCGCTCTCTTGAACGACCGCATCGACCTCGCAGCTGGTCGTTGGCTGGTCCTCGGGGGTTGGACTTGCTGCGGCGCGAGGTGGGGGAGACTTCGAGGCTTCACGTGCACCTTCGTCGATGGTTGCGATGCCCTCCTCTGTGGTAGGGACTGATGGAGGTGGCTTCCACTTGGGACGTTCCACGTTGGGCTTGGGTGCAACGGGTGGAGGAGAGCCCGCAAAGGCACCCTTTCCCTGCAGGGCGGCCATGCGTTCCCTGAGGGATCCACCGCGCCCGATGCTTTCCATCGCATCAGAGACGGACATTCCAGTTGTACTAGGGGGCTTCTTGTCGCCTGACTCCACGTGTTCGGATGAGGCGGGGGGGGGGGGGCGGGGGCCCTGGCTTCCATTGGAGGCCGCTGGGCTTGGGACGGGGCGGGGGCGGGGGCGGTACGGACGTGATAGGACCTGATGTAGCCTTGTTCTCAAATGCTGCGATCCTGTCGCGCAGAGAGTTTAACTTTGGTTTTGGAGGGGGTGACTGACCAGACATGAGTGTTGTGTTCAAGGCAGATGAATGCACTCGATATCTCTACCTCTATCTCTATTGCTTCTTCCCCCTTCCCTTCAACTGTCGTGGACTCAACGGGTTTGGCCACCCCATGAAGTACCCTTGGTTGGCACTCTCAAAATGTTACCAAATTACTACGCGAGAATATCAGCAAACGCATCATTGCTCTCTCCGGAAAACCGCTGCTCGCGAAGAGCACGTGGACGAGCTATGAGAGTCGTCCCTCTCGCCTAGCACCCCGTCGGTGAGCTCGAATCAGACGATCCTGGAACTTGCCCCCCCCCCCCCAATGCATGCTACACGGTCCTACTGTGATGTGGCCACGCTGGATGATACCGTACGCGCTCAACAGCTTCCCCACGAGGTTGAAACTGTGCGCTGTATTATGGCTCTGCTTGATGAGAGGTCATCCGCCCAAGAGAAAGATGGGAGTAGCCAAACGAGAATCTCGTAGCTACCCCGAATGAAACCGCTGACTTCCTATAAGGATAGTCGAGAGAACCGGTAGAAATTTGTTTGGTTAGGATTTTGGAGTGTTGACATTCCTCCAGATTGGACGGACCGTGGTTGTTCCATCGACGGAGAGAGAAAAGAGAAGATGGAGCTTTGTTCCTTCAAAAAGGTAAAACCGCTGACTTCCAATTATTAAGGGTAAAGTTCTCTGTTGTAAAAATCATCTGGGGAGATACTATTATTATACGACCATATTTTATGTATACCCTATGCGAGCTGCTGCTCCTCGGCTGAGGTCAAGCCGCTCTGCGCATCGGCCTATGTACTTGTTTCGAATGATGAGCGTATTACCCGTCGCCTCTGCGAGTCCGGCCGGGTAGTGGCAGCGCCCTGATGAGAGCTTTAGCAGGCTCGAAACTGCTACCTGCCGCTCCCTTACCTGCTCCTACCCCGATCCTCCGCGAGGGATGTCCGACGGACGAGCAAGCAGGCATAACCGCCCGAGCGTCGCTCTTCGCGCAGTCAGTCACCGTGTTATATAGGTTTCCTTGCTACAAGTTATCATGGACGGTTTGAGCGATAAACTTCAAGTTAGTTCTAACATGGAAGTGAACCCTGCGATCGCGGATTGAAACGTTGGGTCAACGTTCAGGTTGCGGTACCATTATGTTTTGCTCTCCGACACTTGGAGTTCATTCTTGCATCTTCTTAGATCTCTCCCCTTGGGTGATGCCAGCCAGCCTATCCAACACACTTTCGCCGACGATCTTTTCGCAAATCGCGGGTGGGCAATCTTCCCTGCGGCCTTGCCGCAAGTCAATTCGGCTCTACTTCTCTCACGCTCTCTCACGCTGCGCTTGCCGTTCTCTTGGACACCTAGACACATTGTTTATCCGCAATTCCAATTGCCATCGGCTCGAGCCTCGTCTTTTCAGCAGTCTAATACATTGCCTCTTCCTCACTCCAAACACGGGCCCGATCCTCTATATTCCACCTTTACGTTCCGAGCCTTCACTCTCACTCTCACTCTCTCATTCGATCATCTTCCAACCCTTCCTGACATCCTTTCCTGAGTTGGACTCCCTCGTTACCGACTGCTTCAATCTTCTCCGTGATCTACCTTCTCTCATCATGCTGTGCCACGGTCTACCGGTCGGAAGGAGTACACAGATAAGGGGTCTAATGACATTTTCATGGCTGTTGCGCTCAAGTTCCATGACGACGTATCTTATTTCCTCCTTGTTCTTTGATATGTTAACTCAGCGCGACCAATTGACCAGTAAACGGCGAGGAGGGACCTGTGGAGATAGCACACTTGAGCTCGACTGATCCTTACAATGGACGTCTGAGTCTTCTCTACGTTGAAACCGAAATCATCCACCTCAAGTACTATGGGCGGTGGAAGTCGATCCCAAGCTTTAAACACGAAGGAAATGAGCCACGACCCGCTAGTCCTTTGGCCACCGACAAGGGACAATTACAACATGGTCTACTGTGACTCTTATCTTTCCCGTCTTTCTGGCCACTCCGCTCTTATCGTCGTCGCAGCTCATACGCGAATTCACTAGGTTTCCCCTTATGCCTCTAGATATGTGGCTTTGAATCTAATTAGTGGCACCCTTATATTTAGGAAGATGTCCTTGATTCCTCATGGTCTGACATGTGGACCGCTAGGAGGGGAAAGTCGCCAAGGCGATCTCTTTCCCATAGAGCACCAGAAGGCTCAATTCCTGAATATATAGGTGTCGTGCAGACATATCCCAGAGCACACTCGCAGGGTGACGATGGCGGTATATACAAAGCACTCTAATGTTACCCCCGCACGGTTGGAATCTTACACGCCTCCCATTCCTTACTTGTGTCCTACAGTGAGACGAATGGACGATCCACGCAAGCGGATGGAAAGCTCGATTGTCCTGACTGCCTCACGTGTCCTTGGGGTCATGCTATTCCCCATACATTGATCAGTTATATCACAGTGCAAACAGGTATAGTTCAAAACCGACTAAGCGTTATACTGAAAGAATACAGTCGTGTTTCAGGAAAACCAGTGGTCGAATAACATAAAGGAATACTTGCCGTTATGCCGACCATGCGAGATAACCACTGAAGGACAAGTGACATTAGCGAGGTATCCCTCTCTCGCACCTCCTCAAATGTCAGTCCTATTCTGGTGTTCAATGTATCAAGCTCTGCGCGCAATTCCTCCGTACGCATCTGGTTCCCCTCCGAGGTGGCTTCGCCCAAAAGTTGCTGTAACACCCCTCTTCGCTTTGAAAGGAGTTGCTGCAGTTGCATATATGATGCACTTCTGGCACTTGGTTCGATTGGGCGCCTTTCTCGCTCTTGGAGTTCTTTTAGGAGTCGACGCGCGTCACCCCCCACGAGCTCGCCTGCGATGTCCTGGGCAGAAGCGCGCTGGTTGTCAAACCGTTTAAAGAGCATGCGAACATATCTCTTTCGGAATTCATCCTTGAGGTGTTTCTCTCGCATCTCTGCCTCTGCCATGTCGTGCACCTCGTCCCACATAGTGGTCACCACACATATTTGATGAACAGCCGCACCGCTACACTGCCTCCGAAATCTTGCAATATGTTTCTGCGGAGAACCTTGTATGCGATTATCGGTAATGCGGTGGAGGAAGATTATCCCAAGCTCGATATTAGACTGACAGCTTTGCGGTGATCAGCATCAGAGTATCAAGATTCAAGATTCCTGGGATAGTGAATTGATCACGTACTTGACTTCGATCCATTTCGCTACAAGTGAAAATATCGTCTCATCAGGCATATTGATATTATCGAGACCTGGGGTGTCAACGAAGACCAGATTTTGACCATCATATTCTACCATATGAGGAACAACTCCTTGTGTGCCCGGTTTCAGGGTCGCAGAGCCGCTGTCCCCAGACGTTCCAAGGGAATGGATGAACTGATGTTCCTCGAGATAAGAAATGAATGTCAACGAGCTGAGAACTTACGTTCGTTTTGCCTGATCCCGTAGGTCCCATGACCCTGTTGTCATTTGATCAGTTTACGGGATTATGATGTCGGATGAACAGTACATGCACAAAGACTATACCACCCAGCTTATCGACACTGTGTTTCGAAGCATCGGGATGATCTATCTCATCATGTCACAGTGTCCACAGTCGGAAGGCTATGTAATCAATTTGACTCACCTCGAATAAATTCATCTATTATTTCCCAGGTAGAAGGACGCTCGATCTCAAACCGCCTGACAAGTGCGTGATGGTTTTTCTTCTGGAATTCTTCCCTCAAAATACCCTCTCGAGCCTTTGCCTCTGCTGCATTGTAGACCTCATCCCACATGGTTGTCACGAGACCTGCGGTATGTATAGCCATGCTCTTGCATTGCTTGCGGAGCATTTCAACGTGTAAATGCGGAGAGACGCGCATACGATTGTCCATGATTGACCGAACGTAAATTATTCCTACTTGGGCTTCGGACCCATATCTTTGCATACATCAGATCATGGCAAGTGATTCTTGGTGCGAACGACAACATACTTCGTTTCTATCCATTTGGTCATGAGTGTGAATACCTCCGAGTCGTCGAGATAATTCAGGTTATTGAGACCAGGGGTATCGACAAAGACTAGACGTCGACCATCACGTTTTACCGAGTAAGGAGTTATGTTGCGGGTACCACCTCGCAAGGAGGCTGACTCGGAACCACCATCTGGCGACACTCCAAGCGAATTGATGAACTGATTTTTTTTCAGCGAGAAAATTGTACGTGAACAGCAGCATCACCTTGGTCTTTCCCGACCCCGTCGGTCCCATTAGCCTGTCGTCAGGTTCATTGAAGTCAGTATGATGATGTCCGGCGATTATGTTGAGGAAGTGATACATGCACAAATATCATTTCGTTAGGCTTATTATCAACAATGTTCGAAGTCGTTGCATCGTTGGAATGGTCTGATACTACGGCCGCATCAAGGAACGCAAATAAGAGGGACTGACGCCGCTCACTTCGGGCGAGTTCCCGCGCTATATCCCATGCGGAATCTCGTTGGTTGTCGAACCTTTTAACGAACGCACTACGATTTTTCTTCTCGAATTCATCCTTGAGAATACCTTCTCGACCCAGCGCGACCGTTTCATCGTGCACCTCATTCCACATCGTAGTCACGAGACATGCTTGGCGCACAACCACGCCGTTGCATTGCTTGTGGAGCGCTTCGATATGAGCATGCGGTGACCTTCTCATGCGATTGTCGGTGATGGGTTGAAGGTATAGGATCCCCAAGTCGACCTTGCCAGTGGGTCCATATCTTGCCAACGGGTCACGAATTCTTGAGTGATCATTCAAATGACGAACAATAACGTACCTGTTTTCTATCCATTTTGCTATCTGCGAGAATATCTCATCATCGGGGAGATCGATATTGTCGAGTCCCGGTGTGTCGACAAAGACCAGATGTCGGCCATCGCACTCTACTTCGTAAGGAATGATGGTACTCGTATCAGCCCTCAGGGAGACCGAACTACAGCCATCTCCAGAGGTTTGAGTCAATGCATTTATAAACTGATGGGGGTCAAGTTAGCCTATAGAACTAGGAACGAGTCGAGAAGTCTTCGGCCTACGCTCGTCTTTCCGGATCCCGTTGGTCCTATCACGCTTTCGAGAGAAGCATTGGTCAGTACGCCGGACGAGCAGGTAGAATGCTAGTGCACACATGAATAGAGTCATTGCCACTGTGGTGATTGCGGGTCGTAAAGAGTGTCAGCCAAGGACAGATTATCGCTACTACAAGTACTAGTATGAACGTGGTGATTGGAGGTTGAAGGCAAGTCAGTCTGCCGTAGGCAGGCCCATAGTAGGAAGCCTGAGACAGTCCCTACTATTCCATCTCGATGATTTATCTGTGTCGAAAACCAACGAATCAGCGTGCCGATGTGTGCATCTCAGCTCTCGAGACATCACTGACACACTCATGTCTCTGAGCCGAGGGAAATGTATATACCACTCTCGAGAATAGAGTACCATCTGAGACAAAATGAGGTCGACACGCTGACTAGTGACTATAGCGGTGGTGGTCGGAGATATATAAGGAAGATGTGGGATATATGAGTAGGGCATAGGGTGTGGTGACCGACCACAGTAAGTACGTAGGACACGGGTCACGGAGCCTCCCGGGCCTATTATGAATCGAACTTGAGAGCTTTCTATAAAAAAGAACGAAGCATTCAATAAGAAATCCATGGAAGTGAGCCGGAAGAGAAAATGGCATACTCCGCGGGATTTCCCTTTGAACAGGAGGGCGAACCACCTAAGAAGGGGAATCTTCATCTCTCTCATCTCCTCGAATGTCTTCTGTAACTGCTCGTTTATTTTCTCGTATTCTTCCTGCAGACTCTTTGCCAGAGCTGGGTCGTTTTGACTCTTTGCTTCGTCCGCGAGCTCCTTGAGGGTCTTCCTCTGCTCTACCAGGAGTTGCTGGAAGCGGGAGTATAGAACCTTGCCTGCCTCCGTCTCGTTAAGACGTTTTCCTTGTTCCACCATTTCTTCCTGAAGAAGCAACTCGTCACCGTCTTTACCGAGAGCTAGCAGTTCGTCCTTGATGGTCTGTGCAGAAGCAGGTGTATTATTGAATTGTCTCATAACCGCGCCTTCACTTATGAGATCCTTCCAGAAGTCGTTTTTGAGCTCTTTCTCCCTTTGTTGGGCGGCCCCCAGGTCCCTTGCCGTGTCCCACATAGTCGTGACTAGACGAACTCGACGTAAAGGTAAGTCACCACAGAGTCGACCAAACATCTGAAGGTTCTTGTAAACAGAACCAGACATGCGTTTGTCGGTAATTCGGTGGAGATAGGCAATACCACCGGCTCTGAGCGTCTCCCCACTCGGATATCTTCGCATATGTTAGGTGCGGGAGCTCGAAAACTGTAGATCGCGACGTACCTCTGTGTGAGCCAATTGGCGATTACCCTCAAAATATCGGAATCTGACCGATAGGTGTCATCGAATCCAGGTGTGTCCACCAATACAATACGGAAGCCACCGGGATGGTAGATAATGTGTGGGGTGACATCCTTGGTGTCGGACTTTAGGTTACGCGCATTGCGCGTCTCTGCTAGCCCGGTGAGGTGGTTGATGAGCTGGCCATCTGACTTTAAGATTCGATGTCTAGGAAGCACGGACCACCTACATTACTCTTCCCAGCACCAGTGGGGCCCATGATACTATCGTGAATATGCTTCAGTTATGTTATTATCAGCTGCACGACGACTACTCACACAATGATGAAGTCAGTCGGATCTGGCTTGAAGCCACCTTTGAACATTTTGAGTATTGGAAGAATTTTTGACAGTTGGCGTTGCTGGTTAGACGGGGAGGAGGACGATGTCTTCGGGCTCTCGCTAGTGGCACAATTTAGGTATCGTCACACGTTTGTTTGGCCCCTACCATCCTTCACAACATGCGGATTCATGATCTAGCTCAATTGTATTCCCTAAAACGTGTGAGACTTGGTTTTCCAATCGTAAGAAACGCGTGCCTATACAGCTTGCGAGATATCACTGCTTCAGCGTGTAGTACCCCCGAACACGCCTGGAGGCACTGGGCACGGGGTTGAATGCAATTGGTTCATTCGAGCCAGCAGCTTCATCGATTTCGGCTGGGAAGATACATACAGCAGATGGGTCCACGGCGGCGGCCGAGTGGTGTTCAAGCCACTGATCTCATCAGGGACAAATGTAGTATCATGATAGTTAACCGTCTATGTATCTCTCAGTTTGAACTTGTTTGAATAGACACGACTTTCTCACGCTAGTTACTGCCACGTGGCCACCCAACGAGAGTTGGATTCACGTTACTGGAGGTGGGTGTCTTCCGGCTCATTTGTGACAACTTCTGTTTTTGGCCGGCACTGTCTGGTAAGTCTGCTATAGAATCGAGAACCAAGACTATTCACTGGCACTTCCACAGTTTTGCCTGATCACATAGAACCCGGCCCAATGACCACATTCCGTGGCGAAGGTACACACTGGTACACACTCATGATCCAACCTTACGAAGTGCTGGAATCGGTTCACAGGGTTCACGTAGTGACCAATGGTGTGCGTTACATCGAACTGGTATAGCCTTCGGATCTGAGACGCATATTCTCTGCGAAGTACTCTGGGAAAGTAAATCCGTTCCGATGACGTCGTTCCTTCCTAAGCGGAAGCTCCCTGAATCAAACGCGGCTTAGTCCGAATCAGGCTGGTAGTACATGCTATCTACGCGTGTAATCGATAATAAAACTTCTGCAATGGAAGCGGAGGCATTATACCATCTAGGGTGGGGGCGCAAGAAGGAGACCTGAGAATCTCAGGGCGTGGTACTCAGGAAGACGGGCTTGTATTTTTGAGGAGAGTTTCTCCTCAGTGACAGAACAACCTTACCCCGTACGTACGTATGATTGGTCGCACTTTGACCAATAGAACTCGAAGTACTAGAATTCGGATGTCGGGTTTTCACGCTCAAACTATTAGCTTGACTTGGTTGAAGCGCTGATATCGTATGCGCTCGTCTCCACAGGGTTCACGCACCTCAAGCATCATTCACATGCTTCGTGTTTGAGTTTAACAAACCGCTTAACAGATAAGGTGCTGTTCATGCACAACTTTCGGTTCCCGGTTGAGGAAATATTGATCGGCTATGAAACGACCTACTTCGTTTGGTGTACGTTGCTCATCAATAGCCAAGCGCTTTGCTCTTGAACTTAACCTTGAGTTCTCAGATCGCATCTCAGCGCTTAGGGAGTAGTCGCCCAATAGACCGTTATTATTGTTCAGTTCGCTCCCTTCGTCCCGCAGAAATCATTTCCCCCATCTCTCCTTCGAATTAGAAACCAGAACATGGCTTTTGGGCGGAGCCGCTTCCCTCTGTCGACAAACGTTTATCACGCTGGCTCCATGAACCAGGACGACATTGTAATCGCGTACGTGTTTCCAAATTTACGCCCTATTTTGCTTACGATCCAATAGTGTTATGGGACCCACGGGAGTGGGCAAGAGTTCAGTGAGTCATTTTACAAGGCACCCTACGCTTCAACAAGACTAATGGATCTATAGTTCGTGAACAAAGTGGCTGGAAGGGTGGAAGCTGAGATCGGCAACGGCTTGAGATCCAAGACACGGAAAGTACAGCCTGTTCGGTGTCGGCATCCTGACGGTCGTCGGGATATTGTGTTGGTTGACACCCCCGGATTCGACGACACACACCTTTCTGACTCCCAAATTCTGAGGATCATAGCCGAGTGGATGAAGAAAACGTGAGTGCATCCTAGAGTTACGAGCGAGATTTGATCTGACTTCACGCTGACAGCTACCAGAACAAGATCAAGCTCTCCGGTCTTCTTTATCTTCACCGCAT
This sequence comes from Leccinellum rugosiceps, assembly GCA_038089755.1. Taxonomy (NCBI): domain Eukaryota; kingdom Fungi; phylum Basidiomycota; class Agaricomycetes; order Boletales; family Boletaceae; genus Leccinellum; species Leccinellum rugosiceps. The sequence goes on along the minus strand of JBBPLL010000387.1, from coordinate 9,431 downwards.
CTCGGACGTCAGAATGGCAGGAACGCCCAGGAGAAATTTAGCCGTATTCAAGGATTTGTGTGGCGCCGAGAACATGAAGAACGTTGTCCTCGTCACTACAATGTGGGACGAGGTTGAAGACATATCGGTTGGCGAAAGGAGGGAAAAGCAACTGATATCCGACTTCTGTCAGGATATGATATCCCTCGGTTCGCACACCTGTCGTTTTCACAGAACCTCGGAGTCAGCTTGGGAGATCATCAGTCACTTAGACCTGAAACCACCCCGCCCTACGCTCACGCCACTGAAAATTCAAGAGGAAATGGTCGACCACCATCTACTATTTCAAGATACCACGGCGGCGACTACGTTGCTCCAATCCCTTGTAGCAGATTTCCGGAAGGTCTGGGTAAGGCTGCTTGTCGGGGCTCGTCGAACAGCTAGTCCGAAAAATCCCTTCAATAGTCATCCACCTCGTTCCCTCCGTAGGACCTCTACTCATAAGTCGACTTCATCCGCAGGCTCTCTGTCTGCAGTTTCGGATTCGACAGATACGTCAAGTGTTTTCTCTTCTGATTCTGGGCACCCATCTCTGGATTGGGGCACCTCTTCGGGTTGCCGTCCTAATGGTCGCCGAAATACACTCCAGACGATGGTCTCTGGGCTAAGGCAGATCATCCCGATGGCAGACATCGTATCTGACATCGTGCTCCAAAAATCAATCAAAACTGTCTTGCACATTACTCAGCACATCGAGGTCGGTGCTCCATTTTCGACGCTTAGTATCATTCTCAGTGACTTACAGAGGATGGGCGGGGGTGGCACGCATCATGCAATCGGTCATGTGTTGGAGAGTTCTGGATTACTGCTTCAAGGGATAGTACAATGCGCAGCACAATCTAAGCTATCCAAAGACATGAAAAAACCACTGATCTCTTTTCAACGGTACGTCAGCTCGAATGACTATCGCGAAGTTAATGCTAATATAATTACAATGACTTTAGGAGCCTCGTTGGTCTGCAAAACCTCGTCATGGATATTACGAAGAGAAATCCTGTTGCACCCTTCTTCCTGCAAGATGAGGATATCGGGGTGATCACGGCGTGCATAACTTCGATCAAGGATATCTACAATAAGCCCAACGTATGATTATCTGTAAATATACTCTAACTCTCGCTGATCATGTATCAAGTTTAAGGATAAGCTCTCGATCAACAATCCTTGTGTCATTACATGTCTCGACAATCAGCTGAATGTACTACGTGATACTTCAACATTGGTGCGCCCATTGCTTTGGGTGACCCGAACATTCGCTTACCTTTGTTGTAGAATATATGTGAATGTGGGATATCGGTCGTTCCTGAAGAAGAATGAAGAGATAGCGGACCACATTCAACAGCCACGATTCGATACCTATACTCGCTTGTAGTCCATGGGCTGGGCTGGTAGTAATATGCTGGTACAGTCCCGTGTTCCGAGCTCGAACTATCATCCCTTGGCTTGTAGGTGCCGGTAGCCATAACATGCACGCCACTAATAAGTATCTATAATCCCCATAATTTACTCGAGCGACTCGTCATGTTACAATACCACTAACCTGCATTTTGCCGCATTGTAAACCTCTTAGCAAGAACTATATATTTGCATCTACCCATGGGATCATGGCCGAGTACTAATAAATTCAATAAGAGAGCAGGGAAAGAACAAGACACTATGATAGTAGTCTACGCGCGGGTAGCCTTACCCTTCGTCTCATTCCTTATAACCTTGTCTCTCCTTTAAACTGAGCCGCGAGTACTGTCACAACTTGAACAAGTAGTTAGTAACGATCAACATGATGCGTGCTCGTCAATCGCTTTCAACTTATTACTGCCCAGCTTTGAGTGCGAAATCAAAACTCATATTGGTCGGTCCCCGACTTCCCCCACTTCTCAAGGCCTCACCCTACAAGGTTCCCGGTGCATCGAAGTAGTACTTCACCCCAATGAGCCTGCGGGCCCTGTGTTCTGCTGTTCTCATCGTCAAGGACGGAGATTAGAATAGCACGACGTCATCAGCTGAATGCGGGGTGGGCAGAGGGTTCTCAGAGAGAATATTCATCCACTCAGCAAGTCACTGACGCGTTAAGGGTGCATGGTATGCAATTTAACTTACTCGTTGTAGCTGCTCCGCACCGAGTGATGAGGTCACGGTAATGTCAAGATGCCGCCCGAGAAGCACGACATATGTTCCTCCGCAGACCACCCACCAGTTCATAGCTCACCGATTCCTTTTCAGGCTGTGCATCATGATCAATAATCAGATATCAGGGACCATTATCTCCGCTGGCACGAGACTAGAACGTTCCAAGGCTGCCACTGTGAACTCTCAGTATATGTCGTAGCGCTGGAGTGGCTCTTCCAGGGCCATGCCACGCCTGCGCCAGCCCCCTGCCAATATCGGAACTTTTTGGCAGTGTTGAGCGACGATTGGCAGATCTGGGCCGGTAAGTTGCGAAGAACACGCCTGTGGAATCATGATCTATTCCCCTGCGGTGAGCGGCAGGCCCGGGCATTGGATCATTTCCGTCGTGTTTAGCGCTGGTTAACTCACCATCAATGGAGGACAGAGTTGTCATATTATCGACGTCATAGTTATTTTCTCTTGTTTTGGGCGCTCATATTCGTCGCGCGGAATGGGTGCCTATGAACAGATGAGCGAGCGATCATGGAATACAGGAATATTTTACCCGTTCCTCTATCTGTGCAAGAACGCCAGAGAGCGTCCGGTCCATATGATCATACTCTACACACTCCTCTCCGAGTCACGCAATCTGCACAGACTTCCGTGGACGTCTTTCCTCCCTTTTGCACACTGCTGACCATAGCTACTATCGGGCTCAAACCAAGCATCGCGTTAGCAGCGTCGTCGTGGCTGCTAGATGCACGCAGTCCAGGAGTAGCAGGGACGAAAGGCATCGCAACCGACGACTAGAAGTTCAGTCTCTCGTCTGTGGGCACGTCCGCCCACTCCAATAATGTCCTTTTCTTTCCTTTCCTTCCGTGATGGTTATATGTAAGCCAGAGACGTCTGTTGTGATTCTTGTGAATTCAGCTTCTCGTTCAGCAAGTTGTCCCTGCAAGTCCTGCCTTTGAGAGAGGGTCTCGAGTGTGAACTAATGATGATAAGGGGTTAATTGGAGGGCAGAGAGTGGACATGAGGGACTACTTTGGTCGATGTCTCTGTTGAGCAGAGCTCGCGGACTAAGTTTCGAGGAATTGATGGTCTTGATGGGCCCGAAGAAGAGTAGGTCTGGACTCGGCACGTGGGACAAAGGTCAGACCATTTCGGAGAGCTTCAAATACATCAAGCTGGGTGGCGTCTTTCTTGAGCCTGCTCACGACACCGATGAGATCGTGTATCTCTCTATCTCCTGGACGCTGTGGTTTCGGGGGTGGTCGAGGTCTGACATGGACGAAGATAGGAGATCGGGTGCGAGAAATGGGTGTGAATACACAACTGAGCTGAACCTGCTCCTGCTTGGTGGTACATGAATTAGAATTGGGAAGAGTGCCGTTGGGAGGAGCGTACCACGATGAGTAGTGGGACGGTGGGGGACCGAAAGAAGGATTAGGGGATGAGGTATTGATATTTGGTAAGCGAATTGGGACCAGCAACAGGTGGAGGAATCCAGAAAACATAAGAGTGACGTGCAACCAACACGCAAGTCGACTAGCGAGATGACGAGGGCTAGCGCAGCGGGAAGAAAGTATTGAAAACCTAGATCTCAAGTGATGCAGCGACGAGGGGACATGTATTGCACGAACCGAGCGACATGAGTACTTGAGTTACATAAAAACCACCTCCAATTCATGATTGTCTTACCCACTTTTGCCGGAGCATGCTGGACCGCAGACGCTTGGGGACATCAAGTTAGACATTTCACTGTCGAAATTCAGATCGCCTACACTATGGTGAAATCCACGAGCGCTATCACAGGGGTTCTTCGGCTACCGTAACCTGAAGAGATGCCTCAGACAACATCGTGGATTCTGAATCTCCATCGGCTGCTGCCTGCAAGCAGTGGTTTTTGCAGGCCCTTTACTCAGCTCCACCATTTCTCGTTGAATCCGCAACGTTTTTCTTTCTCGCTTCTGGAGAAGAATGCGTCGAATAAGCTCCTTCGGTGAATCATCATCGTCGTCAGTCCTACAACGAGCTACCTGCTCTCCCAGATCAGCTATTGCCTTCCAAAGGTGTCCGTTATCCGATGAAAATACAAAATCCCAGAGGGAAGTATCTTGTAGCTGTAAGGACCCAGGTCAGAGATGCGAATCATTATACATTACCTAGAATTGAGCCACTCGGAAATCATGCACAATACAAATACATCAGTGTCGGATTTGAAGGCGTTGTCAAAATAACCGGCATATCCACAAGTACCACGCGTCGCCTGCTCCTCTTGTCCCAGAATCTGATGGCGACGGCCTTACTTGTACAGAGTTTCAACCCATGGCCAACAACATGGGTCTTGAATTCACTTGCGGAGCGTATGAACTGAGGAACATGAGTGAGGAAATCTCCGATACATGATGTTTGTCTCACCATGCTCTTGCTGGAACCCGTTGGGCTATGACACTGATACAACTGAGTTGGGACATTTCGCTATGTGAAACGACATCACCTACGCTATCACAACATGGTGTACCTCCAATTCCTCTAAACTTACCTCCGCAGGAAGTTTTTCTGCTTCCTGAGGAGGCTGACAGCCAGGACTGTGTCCATACTTTGTCATGGAGTGACCCGGACACCACCATTGCAGGCTCCCCGTTCAAGTGAGAACGGCTATCCGTTCCTGGGGATTGTTTGTCTTTATCAGATGCTGGTCTGGTGGACTTGAACCTAGTGTTCTGCGTTGCGGGAAGTTTCTGAATCGGAAAGTTCTGCGGCGCAAGGAGTACGTGTCGACAGTCGGGGGCGGATAATGTTTCATAGTAAATGTTGCACAGCCCGGGCCCATAACGTGTCCATATGTTTTGTTCGATCTCTTCCGTCCGATCCATCAAGCGAGGAATTACAGACCACAAGCAGTCAGTATTTACTTAAAAAGCTCTGCTACGACACCCCATGCTTCTTCAGGCTCTCCTTGGAAAGGCTCTTGGTACATTGAAGCGTTCCCACCCGGTTTCAAATCCAGTTCTTCTAGTTGGGCACCAAGTTTGGTTGTGCGCTCCGTGATCTTGGATGAGGAAACGACGCTCGATGTCTTGTCATAGCTTCTGACAATCAGAAGTCGTTGCGGGACGTAGCCATTACCAATCCCAATCCGAAGAATAGCAAAAAATTCTTCAAGGTGTTTCGGAAGAGGTTCAAGCACCGGGTCAGTCTCCAGTCGGTGCATGTAGACCACACCAACATGTTCGGGTCGGGGTTCGTACCTATTAGACTATCGTCTTTGCATGGTAGCAAGGAAATAATACAATAACTCTCACTTCGTTTGTTTCAGCCATTTCTTGAACTCCTCTCGTGCATCAGGGTGATCGCATCCAGTGAGGAAAGAAGGAGTGTCAACAAATACGATGTTTTTCACCCCTTCATCTTGTAACAGCTCCCTCTTGGCCTCCTCCGTCAGCTCGCAACGAATAGCCTGAACCTTATCCGTCGAAGGGTGGGAGGTCCTGCTAGGTTTGACGAGGTCACTTCTCGTCGCTTCCCTTGCGAACTGGAGTGGAGCTGAGACAAGACCATCGGTTATTACTTACGTACGCGACACTTACCCAACTCTTCCCAGATCCCGTAGGCCCTACCACGCTGTTCAAAGATTCGTTGTCAGGGTATAGGCAAAGCCACAATGTCGAGCACTTTAAGAACTCACAACACCACGATATCATCCTCAGATATCTGTAGGGTAAGCACAGGGGAGCCTCGCCAGACTATGTTTCGGAAATGGGTAATCAGACGGGCCACCGGATTCTTCATCGGGTGGTGATCTCTCTCTCGATGGTGGATGTGAACGGTTCTGGGCTGGACAACTAGGCCCAGTATAAAAGAGGATTCGGGGATCTAGTTCAACACGCCTAGGTTGTCGGGTACACGGCGGCGGCGATAATAGGTGCAACTGTTAACTGGGGTGCGTACTGTGCCCGCTCTCCCATTGGCACCTTCTTCTTTGGTTAATAGGTCTAAATAGGTCTAAGTTTCAAATTCAAGTAGGAGCTATACTTAAGTCTATGATCACACGTGCTCACAATTGCACCAGTGATCGGCATCATTGACCACTTCGTCTCCTCCTCGAGCAGCCGCAAGTTCCCCGGGATCACCATTGGTGAAGAATTGCGACACCCAGACATGGTGTAGAGATTCCTGGGGGGCCGACACCGCGACGTAGACATTGAACCGCGCCCAAATGTGTGTCTGCCCAGTCCGCATCTTCATGACTCCACGCAAAGGACCAAAAGACTTGGCAATCCGATCTTCCCATCGGATCGCGCTAAATTTTGTTACCTCGCACTTGTACAATTGCAAATTTTTGATGAACTGCAGTTAGACGCGTTCCGAATGCGAAACATGCTGCACCGGCCCGCAATGGTTTGAACCGGGATTTTGACAGATTGGTCTGCTGAGATGTTATATACTGTTTCACACTATCCACCATCATCCTTGCCTCAAGGCCGGCAACCGTACAAGTGACCGGTGTCTCTTGAAATTGAAACGTTGACCACCCTGCTGGTAGTGCAACCGCCTCATTGAGATTCATATAAGTTTCACGAGTTTTTAAATTGCCAGCTCGTTGTAGATATTATTTATGAGTCTGCAATGCGGGGTGTGGTCTTTATGCTTCGAGCAAAGAATTACTTAAGAGTACATACATCCCCGTCATCGCAATCAGCATGTAAAAAGTGTGACTACAGCCTTCCAAGCTGTCTCCGAATTACCCCGTTGGAAAAAGTCAGGATTGAGGGAGGTTTTCCATCTCAACACTTTTCCGTGAACCACGCTCGCACGGAGGGCACCCAACTGCGTCTGGAACACCGCACGGTGACGGACCATTTTGTCTTCGGCAATTCTGTCCTGATAGCTGAAGACGGCATGCAGTCTCTCAGGGAGAGCATGAGAGACAACACCCTGTGAGAGAGTATCGGCGAAGGTACTCAAATGCGGCTGAATAGGTTCGCAGTTGGGGTCGGTTTCAATTCTGTGCATGTAAATGGTTCCAATGCGAGTGGACCTGAATCTGAATAGATGGGCCGTGAGTTTCGCTACATCCACTACGCTGAGGAAACCTTACTTTACTTTGTTTAGCCAGTTGCCCATCTCCTTGTCTGCTCCATCGTTTTTGCCGGTGTGGAAGGAAGGCGTGTCTACGAATACAATGTTCTTTTGTGAAGACACCCCCAGCTCATATTTTGCATCTTCGGTGAGCTCGCATCTGATCGCTTGTGGGATTGTTGTGGAGGGCCGAAGGCTTGCACCAGCAACAACCACACCGCTCTTCGTCACGTCGTTCACAAACTGTGAAGGCGTCGAATCTCAATTACTGTGCAGGGAAAGTGGCCATACCGAACTCTTTCCACTTCCAGAAGGGCCCACCAAGCTGGATTGGGAGTCAGTGCGATCTCAACACGGAAACCCTCGTCCAGAAAACATACAATACCACTATATCATCGTCGTTCAACTGGAAGGTTGAACCGCGTATGCCCTTGAACCAGTCCTTAATTCCCATATCACCTGGAAGCTAGCGAGATTTGTCGCAAGTATTGGTCCAACGAAGCGACGGCTGGACGCTAGCGGGAATGAGGGTACAAGTTTGTGAGGGGATGAAATTGGGTAACCAACTGTACACGTTGCTTGGGTCAGACTACCTCAGCGAAATCCTACATCGCAATGGTCGTACTTCGCAGCAATCGTCTATCTGGGTGAACACCGATCAAAAGCATTGAGCTGATTATCTCGATATCGCATCCTGTAGAAATGCAGTGAGTCGGCGCTAAGTACATATTTGGTCAACACAAACATGGAAAGCAGCGTTCTCGATCAGTGAATCGCTGCCTCGCGTCTACCACACTCTTTAGATCTATCGGACACGTTCAATGCCCACAGCCCTGTTCCAGATACGCCCCATCAGCCCACGCTGTGTGCAGTGGGGTGTGGTATTCTCGTCACCGTCTCCCATTGCAACACACTCTACCGCGTCGACTCGATCTCTGCCCCTAGAATTCACCTCCCTTCTTACTCCCCTGTATCTCTCTTCATAACACTGAAAGGCAATACCTTCAACCGCCACCAAGTGCAGTTACAGCAGTTGAAATGTTGGCCGCGGTAATGTTTCCGCTCACCTCTCTCGTTTGTGCTGTCAGTTTAATGCATCCTCTGCGACAGCGTTTACCATGGGGAAAGCGAGGTGACTCAAAGACAACAAAAACGCCTCCTCAAACAGACATCCTGCCAGTCTTGTGTCACGAAAATAATATAGAGAATCAGCGCCAGGCAGACGACAGGCGCCCCGAGTCAGTTCGGAGATCTTCCGTGGCCCGCAAAGAATCCTCCACAACACCGTGCTCTTCCCCTGAGCCTGAACAACAGACGAATCCGGGATCTCATTCTGGGGAGTCCTTTACGAACGGGAGACACGGGCCTAAAGCCGACCCGAAGAAGGCCAAGCAATGGTGGCGGATGAATGGAGGATTTACTCAAGGGGACAAGGAACCTCCGCAGGTACCCATATTATTCACCTCAGACATCCACTGCGTCGCAACTTACCCCGCCTCAGGGCCAGGCCCAGAGCTCCTCTATGCCACCGAATCATACGCATCAGGAACCCCCGGCGACTCCTACGAAGCAGGGCCCTCTGGCGGTCCAGACAGATCCTGCGGCGCAGAGCCCTCCGACGCAGACAACCCCTGTGGATTCGGCTCAGGATAACTCAGCGCGCCATCCCCGGACAAATGGAGATTCTTCTGCAGAGGACTGGGAAGACTGTTCGGATGCCCTTCAATCAGGCGCAGAGCTGCAGTCCGACAAAACTCTCCAAAAAACGATGGATAGCGAATCCCGTGTGTTGGCTTCCGAGACTATGGAGCTAACCGGCTCAATCCTGTCCAATACGGGACAATACCGGGCTAGCGTGGACGGGGCAGGGACAGGCCAGCCATCTCACCAGGAAGCAACAGAACATCTAGCGGGGATAAGCACAGAGAAGATGGGCGAAGGCGAAATGACTTGGTAAGCTCTCATCTTGGACGACGAAATGACCAGCTCAATATGCCAAGTGTCGTGGACCCGACACATTTTGAAGGGGGAGACTCTGAGACCACTTTTTCGGGCTCCATTGGGGGAAAGATGGATACAAAACCTCCCCATCCGGCCGTGGGGTCTATAACAGACTCTCAGGTCAATGGGGGCACGGATCACGCAGGGAATGGTCAAGGGCCTCCTCGTGAAACAGAAGGACCTGCTGCGGAGGTGAATATAGA